>VZTU01018328.1:31301-51780 GCA_013400835.1 Zapornia atra
CGTGGGGGGTCCCGCTCCGCTCCCCCTCCGCTCCCCTCCGCTCCCCTCCCGGGACGCCTTCCGCAGCCCGCGGCGGGCGGGAGCCCTCGGCCGCCTCCCCCTCAGCTTGGCGCGGTCCGGGAAGGCCCGGGCGGGAAGCGCCCTGCCCGCCTGGCTCGGTGCGGCGCTGCCCGGGGCGGGTCTGGTCCCTGTGTGCCCCGCCGAGCCCGGGCAGCCACGGCCCTGCCGGCAAACGGGACCCGGCTGCTCTGCACGGGGATCAGCGGGGAAGGCGAGTTGGGGCCGGGCCTGCTCCGCCAGCCTCTCTGATGTGCCTGGCTCCTGCCGCCTTCCGGGCGCCAAGCCGCACCACTCGTGTGCCAGCGACAGCGCTGCGCCTCGCAAGCGCCCATCAGCCTCCGGAGCAGCACTGCCCGGGGTTCAGGGGTGCGGTACAGCCCGGGATGGGGCCGTCCCTGGAAGGCGAGACCCCCCTCCCTGTCAGACACTAGGTGAGAAGAGCTCTCAGTCCTGTGCTGGGGCCCCTCCTGGCGCAAGAGGTGAGGGCCGCTCCTTCCATCGGCATGCACCCTCCTGCCGCAGTAGGTGAGCTGTCAAACCGCCCGCCGAGCCTGTCCTCGCTGTCGTTTTAAACAGATCTGAGCGGGCTGCTGTGGGAAGGAGTGGTCCCTCCTTCCCCTTCCCACAGCTTCTTCCTCACATCTCCTTGGGGAGCTGCGTGTGAGCGGGGTCTAGGAGCTGACCTCTGAGAAATGCCCAAATCCTCCCTTTCCTCTCTCTCCTTCCCCCGGGGAGCGAAAGGGCTGGGGGAAGTGCAGCTGTGGGGAGCAGCTCTCTGCTGGGCAGGTTGAGTGCCATGTGAAAGGGAACACAGAGCTGCAGCCTCAGTCTGTGGGTCCTCCCATCAGTCCCTCCACAGCTGCGCTCCCCTGAACAGCTTCTTGGCTTTACCACTGCGCCCCTGCCTTGGTTTTGCTGACAAGAGGCTGCTCCTCCTGTGGGCCTGTGTGATCAGGAGTACAATGCACACTAAAACCAAAGTGTTAAAAAACTTGGGGTGCTTGTCATTTTGTAGAGCCCTGTCCTGAGTTTGGAAGGGATCAAGCAGAATGCTTTGAAGTATTTAAACAAAGGCTTTCCCCCCTAGTCTTTGGACACTGCTTTGCACTGCGCTTGGTAAGGGAGTGCTGAGAGGATTCTGTGGTTTGGTTTAGGTAGCACAGTGCCTGATACAATCTTCTGTTGGAGTTAAAGGAGGAAAAGGGCAGCAGAGACATGTCATGACAGGAGAGGTGCCACCCTTACAGAACAAGTTTGTCTTTGCTGCCCTTTTCCCTGGACAGCAGATGTGCAGCAGCCGTCCTCGCTGAGTGCCATGCTAGCCCGTCCTCTGCTCTATGTTCTTGGTTAAACCAAGGAAATTCTCTTTAAACTTCTCTTTTGGTTTCATGAGTGTTTTTAGTGTGATCAGTTGCAAGACTGAGCCCTTGGAAAGAGATGACCGAATTCAAAGCCAAGCGATTTGTAGATCCCCGGGGTGGTGACGTACGCGTGGGTGAAAGGACGGCGCCGCATCCTGCAGTTTCACTTCACCTCTGGTTCTGCAGAGGAGGTTTTGCACTGCAGAAGAGTGTTTCGGCTCCATCATGAGTTTGTCTACCAAAACCACAACTTTTTAAAAATAGAACACACCCGAAAAATCCCTTGTTTATATTTAGGACCAACTCTTCATGCCGAAAAGATCTGAGGTGGTTCCTTCTAGTTCTGCTTTCTCTTTCCGGTTAACTCGGTGGTGTGGAGTACAGGGAAAGGGTTCCCCCCACACCGTTCTCTGTTTCTCTGAAAGCTGCTTTGTTGAAGTCTGGAATTTTGATGATTTCTTCATAATGTTACGTGGTTTCTGATTTGTGTGTGAACAGTCGGAGGGTTGCGTTGTACTTGGGGCTTGAGCTGTTTTCAGTCAGCGGCAGGTAGAAGCTGCTGCTCTGGTAGGTGGTTGCTGTGCTGTCGTTACTGTTGGCTGGAGTAAAATACTGATTTGTTTGATAATTATAAAAGCCTTGGGCACTCAAGGTGAAGTAGGTGTTGGATTGGAAGATCAAACAGGGTTGATACACTCTGAATTGCGTGGGTGGTAAAAAAATCCGGAGCGTAGAATTCGTGGATCTCAGCAGGGGTGTGGAATTAGTCAGAAGGCTCAAAGCACACAGAGCTGGTGATGCAGACCAGGCTGAGCACCTCAGCAGTGCCAGGACAGGCTGCCTGCTCCATCTGTAAGCCTGACATTTTGGTGTGGAGCACCAGGGTGTAGTTTAACTTGCAATTGTCCTGCTTGTTGCCAGAAAATGGCGTTTTTCAGCCTGGAGAAGAGAAGGCTGTGGGGGGACCTCACTGCAGCCTGCCAGTCCCTGAAGGGAGCAGAGGAACAGGAGGGGAATCAGCTTGTTAAAAGGGCAGACAATGGCAGGACAAGGGGGATGGATTAAAGCTAATGGAGGGAAGGGTTAGATGAGATATTAGGGGGAAGTTTTTTCCAGAGAGAGTGGTGAGGGGCTGGAACAGGCTGCCCAGAGAGGGGGTGGGTGCCCCATCCCTGAGGGTGTTCAAGGCCAGGCTGGATGGGGCCCTGGGCAACCCTGTGTAGCTGCAGGCCTGGAGGTTGGTGGCAGGGGGTTGGAGCTCTGTGATCCTTGGTGCCCCTTCCACCCCATGCCATTCTATGATTCTTGGAGTCATGTTTCTGGGAATCATGGAATTGTTAAGGTTAGAAAAGACCTCATCTATTCCAACCATCCCTTTACCACCTATATTACTTCCTAACCCATGTCCCTAAGTGCCTCATCCAACGTCCTCAGCCACTGTACTGGCTCTCAGAAGTGGAGTTGCTCAGGATTAACCAACGGAATAACATGGAATGGATTTATCTCCTCTTGCTGATTAATTGTTCTTGTCTAATGCATAACGTTTGCCACTGTTACCTCAGTGGGAATAATCCCAGAGAACATAATTCATTATCTGCAGGGCCAGGTACCAGCCCTGACTTTGTTCTTGCTCTGCTAGGTGGGCATTTCATTGTTTATTTTTAAAAAAGGGGCTTTGGATGCTAGCTTGAGTTCATGTAGCTCCATGGGTTTGCTGTGCTCAGCTGCAGGAGCATAGTCAGGGGCTCTGTCCCCTGAGAGGTGAATTGAGCACAGACGTGCAGAGGTCCTGCTCAGGCCTCTAAAGGTTGACTGGAATGTGCTTGAAATAGTGTTTCCTGAATGGCTTTTCTACTTTGCTGCTTGGTTGGGTTTTCTGCTTACCATCTTCTCTGGAGTACTTCATTGTTTTTAACAGCCTTTGTTGGTAATGTGTGTAACTTCTGCCTGTCAACCCCAGGCTGGGACCATGTGATCCTTTGGAAAACACCATCCTAGGAATTCTTGCACAAATTGACTCAGATTGCTGTTGTGATGAATAGTCAGTGACAAACCAGTGGATTTTCCAGGAAACATAACTGCAAACTGGCTTCTGCGTAAGGGTATTCGGAAACCCTGTGAAGATCCAGTGTTTTATCATGAAGCAAATGAGTGAGGTCATCTTCCTGGAATCTCTGGTCATTTGGGGTTTGGATTGTGGTAAAACCTAAAAGTTCCTCATAAGAAATTCTGGTAAAGGTCGTAATCAGGTTTGTTCTTGGTACGTGGTAATGGCAGGATGCATCTGGATGGCTCACCAGCTGGTGGCTGCTTGGTGGCCCCAGGGACTTGGCATTCCTTAGAATCATAGAATGGTCTGGGCTGGAAGGGACCCCAAGGATCACAGAGCTCCAACACCCCTGCCACAGGCAGGCCCACCAACCTCCAGGCCTGGAGCTACACAAGGTTGCCCAGGGCCCCATCCAACCTGGCCTTGAACACCCCCAGGGCCGGGGCACCCCCCCCCTCTCGGGGCAGCCTGTTCCAGCCCCTCACCACTCTCTCTGTAAAGAACTTCCCCCTACCATCTAATCTAACCCTTCCCTCCTTTAGCTTTAATCCATTCCCCCTTGTCCTGCCATTATCTGCTCTTTTAAGAAGCTGATTCCCCTCCTGTGTCTCTGCTCCCTTCAGGGACTGGCAGGCTGCAGTAAGGTCCCCCCACAGCCTTCTCTTCTCCAGGCTGAACCAGCCCAGCTCCCTCAGCCTCTCTCTGTAGGGCAGCTGCTCCAGCCCTCTGAGCATCTCTGTGGCTCCTCTGACCCCTCTCCAACAGTTCCCCATCTCTCTTGTGTTGGGCCCCAGCTCTGGACACAGGACTCCAACTGGGGCCTCCCCAGGGCAGAGCAGAGAGGGACAATCCCCTCCCTGTCCCTGCTGCCACCCCTCTGCTGATGGAGCCCTCTTCTAATGGAGCTCCTCCTTGGGAGGAGACCGGCCGCCCTGGCTCTGTCCTGACAGCACGCCCCACTCCCATGAGCAGGGTTTGCAGAGCAGGGTGTTTTCTGTTGGGATGGGGGATGCAGTTCAGTCCCTTGCTCATCATTCCTGGATCTCCTGAGAGTTGCTGTTGCTAATTGTGCTGAAACATGACTTTGTCATGTGGACAAACTCCTCCGGGGCTCCTGCATGACTCGTGACTCCATGAACTTCCATGCATGAAGCTTCCAGAGAAGAAAAGATGCTGTTTTCTCATCACCCCCCTGAAGCAGGACTCTTAGCAGTAAATCAGTTTCTTCCCACAGTGACTTCAAAGAGAAGTCACTTTGGGAAGTCGCTTTTGGAAGTCTTCTCTAGAAAAGAACTAAGGGGGGACCTAATTGGTGTTTATAAATATCTTAGGCATGGGATGCAGGGGGAAATGGCCAGCCCCTTTTCAGTGTCTGTGGGGACAGGACAAGGGGCAATGGCTGTAAACTGGAGAACAGGGAGTTCCACGCCAACATGGGGAAGAACTTTTCCCCAGTGAGGGTGAGGGAGCCCTGGGACAGGCTGCCCAGGGGGTGTGGAGTCTCCTTCTCTGGAGAGATTCCAGCCCCATCTGGACACCGACCTGTGTGCCCTGTCCCAGGGACCCTGCTTTGGCAGGGGGTTGGACCCTATGGGCTCTGGAGGGCCCTTCCAGCCCCTGTGATTCTGTGATTCAAAGGAGTTAAATTTGTTCTGAATTCCTTTTGAAAGAACGAGGCTCCTGCAGTGCCCCTCACAGTTCCTGTGGAGGAGCCTCAACTTTCTTTTATCACACACAGGCTGAAAGGTGCATGGTGTTGAGAGTCACCTGATGTTTCTTGGTTGTGCTCCTTGGCTCCTACCTCTTGAAACACACTCGATGCTTTGGTAGATCATGCTGGTGTTGTGGCTTCATTGCTTTTGCAGAGGCTTGCACTCAGGCCCCATGTGTCTGATAGGTTGTTTTTTTGGCTGAGTTTGAGGGGTTAAAGTAAAGGAACTTTCAGAGCAGTGTGGTTTTTAAGATGTCTTTACCTGAAATAGAAACAGCTGATTGTCAGCCCAGCTGAGAACTGTGCTAGACATGAAAAGTGACTTGACCATGGCAAAGCTGATGGGCCTGTGATAAAAGTGATTGAGAAGGGATTGATCACAGAGATAGCTGGTGCCACAGCCGCCTCTGATCTGAGGCTGTTCAGCAAAGCTCATCCTCGGTTTCATAAGCTTTCCAGCCTGTTTCCTCCCCTGTGTTCCTGTTCTGATGAGAGAATGGTTTCCCCTCATCCCCCCCCTGCCAGTTCAGGGAAGGAGCTGGTGCTAAAATCTGTTCTCCCACTTATTTTCTGGTGTTTTTCTGTTTCTAGATTCGGCTTTGGCGTTTCAGCTGGAATTATGGAAAGGGAAAGGCTTTATTGCCATTGTGGATCCTTACAGTATACTAGCCCTGCCTTCAGCTTGCTCTTTACCTACTTGGAGGCTTTTTGTGGGAAGCAAAGGCTCCATCACACAGCATTTCTGCTCCTTTCTTTTTGCAGATCATCATGGCTGCTTCTCGCCCCGCTGCTCACCCCTCCTGTCCCCGTGGTCACCGCCTCGCCTTGCTCCCTGTGTCCAGAAGGAGCACACAGGTTCCAGTGGATCAGGAATCTGGTTCCAGAGTTTGGGATCTCCAGCTCACATGTCAAGGTGCTTTCATCCCCAGCTGAATTCTATGAGCTGTTGAAGGTGAGTTGTGGCTTCTGGATGGTTTCTGGGAGCTGCATTGGTTATGGAGACTCGCCTAGGAGTTGTGAGAAAGGATTACCTGCAGGTTACTAGTCCAAGCTTCTACTCAGAGCATGTTTGTTGTCAACACTAGATCAGGTCAGGCAGGCTTTGTCTAGCTGAGACTTGAAAACAGCTGAAGATGGAGTTTCACCTCTGGTAAGCGGCTCCGATGTTGCTCTCTCTTAGTAGCATATGTTTTTTTCTGATGTGAGACCTGAACTTTCCACATCTGCTCGTGCCTGCTGCTCAGCTGTAACTACCAGGAAGGGCTTTACATTGTTGTCTTGGTAACTGCTCTTTAAGTAGGTGCAGGCTGCTGTTGGATCAGGCCCCAGCCTTCTCTTTGCAGTACAAGCACAGCTCCCTCAGTCCCTCCCAAAGGTCTCTTGGGTCTTCACAGTGTGACTCCTATGAGGTTGCATCTCCTAGGTGAGAATCTCTGGGTTTAGCTGAGTCTGTTCATCTTTCCAGATTGTTCCAGAACTTTTGGGACGTGCTCCTAGATCACTGTAGTAAGCTGCTGGAGGGCAACAAGGCTTGTGTGGGCCATGATGGGGGCAGCTCCCACCCTCACAGCAGCAGGAAAGGAGGAGGGAGCTCTGTAAACAAAGGTCTCTCCCTCTGCCTGGTCACAGGACAGGATACAAAGGATTAAAGCAGCTGCAGAATGAGAGCTGGGATTGCCAGTAGGATACTGGTACAACCCCAGCCTTGCAGTGGGTAACTGCTCTGTGTGTAGCAGTTTTAGCTGCAGGGAACATGTGTCCCCTGTTCTACAGAAATCATTGATGTCTTCAGTGCTGTTCAGATACGCTGTGCTGATGTTGCTCTCTAAAGACCTGTGTGTTTTGCCTCTTCACTCTCAGTCTGTGGTCCTTGTGCCTCTTTGTACGAGGCAGGGGGGACAGTGCTGTGGTTTGGCTAAAGTGATTCTCCTTGGTGGAGCCACGGCCCTTCTGTGCTCTGAATCATTGGCTCCCAGTCACCACAGAGATCAAGGATGAAACTGAACTTACTTTCTACTTCTTCCAGGTGCAGATAAAAACAGCCCAGCAGCGAGTGGTGATGGCTTCACTATACCTGGGAACAGGGCTCCTCGAACAGGAGCTGGTGAGTGTGGCAAGGGATTGGGAAGGGGAGAAGGTGAATGCAGAAGGAAGCTGCCTGCCTTTGCAAAAAGCTTCCTGCTCCTGCAGGTACCAGAGGGGGGTGTGAGCAGCGATTTGTGAGCTTGCAGTGTTCTTAAAACTCCTCATGCTTTCAGTACCTTGTCTCCTCTCCCTGTGAGTTTTCTCAGGGGCCCTTTGTACGTGGGGGTGGGGGAGGGAAGGGAGGCACATGGTGTTTCTGGTTTAAGCTTGGTACAGAGCCATGCTTATGCCATGGCTGGTTCAGCCACTCCTGAACTTCTCCATGGGATAGCAAGCCTGGAGCTTTTGGGCTCTCAGAGGTTACTGGGATAATGTTCAGAGGGGTTTTGCAGAACTCTGGGATCATGGGCACTTTCACCTTTTGTCTGGTGTTGCTGTTGGCCATGAGGAACGCTGTACGTGTGCGGTGCTGTACTTTGTCCTCTGAGTACAGTAGGTGGCTGCGGTACCAGCTCTGCATTTAAGACAGAGGTCAGGTTTACTTCATGGCATTTACCTTTCCTGTTCTGCCCCACAGAAATAAAAGCATTAACCTGAGACCTTTAAGGAAAAGCCTGACCTTGGCTTTCCATCAGCCTTTCCATCAGAAGAGGAGTGGCCAGCAGGGACAGGGAGGAGATTGTCCCTCTGCTCTGCCCTCATGGGGCCCCAGCTGGAGTCCTGTGTCCAGAGCTGGAGCCCCCAATACAAGAAAGATGTGGGACTGTTGGAGAGGGGTCAGAGGAGGCCAGAGAGATGATCAGAGGGCTGGAGCACCTCCCCTATGGAGAGAGGTTGAAGGAGCTGGGCTTGTTCAGCCTGGAGAAGAGAAGGCTGTGGGGGGACCACATTGCAGCCTGCCAGTCCCTGAAGGGAGCAGAGAAAGAGGAGGGGAATCAGCTTGACAATGTCAGGACAAGGGGGATGGAGTGAAGCTGAAGGAGGGAAGGTTTAGATTAGATATTAGGGGGAAGTTCTTTACATAGAGAGTGGTGAGGGGCTGGAACAGGCTGCCCAGAGAGGGGGTGGGTGCCCCGTCCCTGGGGGTGTTCAAGGCCAGGTTGGATGGGGCCCTGGGCAACTTTGTGTAGCTCCAGGCCTGGAGGTTGCTGTCCCTGCCTGTGGCAGGGAGGTTGGAACTCTGTGAACCTTGGGGTCCCTTCCAATCCAGACCAGTCTGTGATTCTATGATTCCACATCAGGATAAGGGTGGACAGTGTCCTGTACAGTGTTCTGTGCCTGGCTTTGTACGTGAGATTTTAATTTGCATGTGACAAAACTGCCTCCTAGTTAAGGAATAAATTTGCCTCTGCGTCATTTGTGATCTCTCTTTGTTAATGCAAATCTGCAATTTGGGAAGGACCTTGGGACTTTTTCTGCTGAAGCTGCCTGCTCTGCAGGGGCTCAGAGGGTGTGAGCATGCAGGATCTATGCCCTTTCATGCATTGCTTCAGGCCTACAGAGTAGGATGTTGGGCTGGCAGATGCAAAGCCTAAACTAGCAGTGTTTTGCGTGACTAGGGAGGACTCGTACTAGGGTGTGGAAGCTTTCGTGGCCACCAGCCTCTTGGCTGCTGAACACTTTCCTTATAAAACCTTGTCTGTGTTCCATCATGAATAGAGAAATCTCTCTCTGCAGGTGGATTGCTTAGAAGAAACACTGGAGAAATCCCTGCAAGCAAAGGAATCATCTAACCTCCGAGTTTCCATTCTTCTTGACTACACCAGGGGATCTCGGGGTAGATATAATGCTTTAGGCTTATTTTACAGTTAGGCTGGATAAACTGTGTAGTTTTTTTCCAGAGAGGGGCTGTCCTGACCTATTGGGCTGACTTACTTAAACCAGACACCTCTCAAAAACTGGCCTTTTGTATACCAGTCACTACTTGTTCCCAGAAAATCCTGAAGCTGAGCAGTTTTTCATCCAAAAAAATAGGTGGTAGGAGTGAGAGAGGCTGAACTCAGCTCTGTGCACCTTGTGCTTTCTTGTCTGCATAGTTCCCTTGTCAGTGTGTTTGCCCTTGCTCATCATGCTCTTTTATATTTCATTTTTAAAGGGAGGTGGGAATTGTTGGAAGCTGTGGAGCACTCAACCAGAAATCTTTGTGGTGACTCTGTGGCATGCGATACTGCTGCTAGGCGTGTCTTGATTAAGAAGCTTGAATGGTGGCAGATATGCTCAGAGACCCTTGCCAAGGCCCCTTCAGCAAAGAACTTACAGTTCTGGGTGTCGATTTCAATATTGACAGAGTGCAAACGAAAGGGGTTTAAAAAAAGAAGAAGGGGGAAAGGTGCAAAGTGCCAGCAGATGAGCTGGCTGCTCCTGTGAGCAGCTTCTAGCGGGCGAGTGGTGCTGTGCAGTGATGTACCCCTGCTCTGGGGTGATCCTGTGGGTGAAACTGCCCCTGTCTCCCAGGCAGGAAGAATTCCAGAACAATGCTAATTCCACTGCTGCAGCGATTCCCCGAGCAAGTCCGTGTGTCCCTCTTCCACACCCCAAACCTGCGTGGGCTTCTCAGGCTCCTGATTCCAGAGCGCTTTAATGAGACCATCGGCCTGCAGCACATCAAGGTCTATCTCTTTGATGATAATGTGATCCTGAGCGGGTGAGTCCTGCCTCTTCAGGCCCTCGTGCACTTCCTTTAGCTGAGCTTTAGAGGCAAGGTTGGCATGCTGTCGGTGTTGTCTGCACATCATTATTTGCATCTGGTCTTCCCATAGGTACCATGTCAATGCTATTTTGAGATGGAAGAGCAACTGTAGCTCTCCCACGTGAGGTTATAATACAAGAGTCTTTCTCAAAAGGGGAAAAGAAGAATTTCTCCAGATTCAAAAGGAAAGGGACAATTTGTTCTTTAGTCATTACATGTAGAGGGAGTTCTGTGGCTGAGGCTGGGGTGTTCAGAATCATATGCCTACGCTCTGCTGTGGAACTCAACTCTTCTCTTTCTCTCCTAGCGCAAACTTGAGTGATTTGTACTTCACCAATCGTCAGGACCGCTATGTTCTCCTGCAGGACTCTCCTGAGATTGCAGACTTCTTCACGGAACTAGTGGATGCCATTGGAGATGTGTCTCTGCAGTTACAGCACGATGACACAGTCCGGATGATGGAGGGGATGGTACACCCGTACCAAGGTACGAGGGAATCATCTGACCTGGATGGGTGGTGTGCTCCAGAGGAGATCAGTGACAGCAGGGCTGTAGGGATGCTGGTAACCATCCATTCTAGAACTGCCAAGGGTCTGACCACTCTGTACAGACTGTGGGGTGTCCCATTTCTGTGCCATCCATTATAAAAGTTGGGATCACTCGAGTTTGGGAACCGGCTCTGTCAGTGTTCTGGTGCAGTGGCTATCACCAGCTAGTCTAGCAGAGAGTGCAAAGGCTAAAAGCTCCTCCATAACCATCTCTTTGCTCCTTCATTATTCTGCTGCTTTTGGCCTTAAACAAGAACTTGTATTCCCTGAAAGGTTCTTTCTGGTTTAGATATTAATGTCTCTAATTCTGGATGCTCTGTGTGAATGCATTCTGAAACTTTCAGGAATGTAGTGCTATTTTTGGTAATGAATATTTGTTTAGTCAAGTCTATCCTGGGAGTTGAATATTGAATTAGGAAAACTGAGAACAAGTGTTGAAGTGAGCAGGGAAGAGCTATCTGTCAGGCTGATCGAGTCGTAAGAAGGTTTTGTCCTGTGGTGTGATGTAAGCTAAGGCTGTGGCAGCAGCTCACTCTGTGCTCCATTTTGGTCTTGGTTATCATTTTACCTTGGCCCTGGTCTTTTAATTTCTCAGTGATTTTTTTTTTCTAAGCTGCTGGTAGTCAAGTTTCTTTCCCCTCTTAAAGCTGAATGGTTTATTGTGTAACGTAGCCTTGCTAACCTTGAAACATCTGTTTTTCAGACTTGGGGGAAAAAAGAAGTTGTGTAGCTTTTTTGTCAGCACCATTTAGTTCTGATATCAGTGTCCTGGCAGTAGTTTTTCCCTCTGTCTAGTAGGTGGTGCCAAGCTCTGTACCTTTAGGTCTCAAACACTATCTCCCATGGTTTTCCTGCAGGAGACAAGATGGCTTATTGTGAGATAGCAAATCAGAGAGTCATGGAGGTAATCAACTCCGCCAGGACACGACAAGAGCTCCTCCATGCAAAGGCTTTCCACAGCAGCCAGCAAGGCAGCTCCTCGTTATCCCAGCAAGGCTCTCAAGCATCTGAGGGTCTGAAACCAGAACCTGACACCTGGATCTATCCCTTAATCCAAATGAAACCTTTTGGGATTCAGATAGATGAGATGGTCACAGAGACGCTGCTGACAGAGGCAGAACGGGATGCCAGGGTATACCTTACCACTGGCTACTTCAACCTGACACAGGCTTACATGGACCTCATTCTGGGCACCAGGGCTGAGTACCACATTCTGCTGGCCTCACCGGAGGTGAACGGGTTTTTTGGTGCCAAAGGGGTGGCAGGTGCCATCCCTGCTGCCTATGTGTACATTGAGCGCCAGTTCTACAGCGAGGTCTGCATCCTCCACCAGCAGGAGAGGGTCCAGCTGCAGGAGTACTCCAGGGCTGGGTGGACTTTCCATGCCAAAGGTAAGATAGGTGTTTCCCAGGAGGATGGGTTCAGAGGGCGTTTGAGACCTGCAGCCAGTGAGGGGACAGCTGGGTGCTGAGTCCAGACCTAACCCCAAAATACTCATCCCTGACTGGAGCAGCTTAAACCTGGAGGGTTTGGGTCACTTGTGGGGCAACCGTGTGAAGTCACACCATGTCTCTGGACTTCTGATTCAAATACAGGAATTGTCCCCGTGGTGACAGTCAGCACTGTCTTGATGTGAAACTTGATGTGAAAGAAAAGGGGGCATCTGGATGTGTTTGTGATGGCAGCAGCAGCTGTGATGCAGTTTCTCATATCCCTCTTGCCAGTCTCAGCAATGAGAAGCTGTGACTATGTCAGGGACCCTGGGGTGGGATCTGTGGCAGCAGTAGGAAGGCACCTGGTGGTCCTGGGCACAGGTTTTCACGGGGCTGATCCAGGTGCTGAGGAATTTGCACCAGCTTCTGTTCACAGTGTACAGGAAAGAGCAGCATAGTGAATAAAGGCACCCCTGTGCTTCTGGGAGCTGGAGGGGAAGTTGCTGAGAAATTAATATTGCTCAATAAACGTAGTTAATAATGAACAGAAGAATAATTAATACTGCCACCATGATCTTCTGCATAAGAGCCCGGATTCTTTCTTGCTTGGTAGGTTGTGTACAGCTTGCAGAAGCCCTCTGCCCCCTTGACCAAAGCACAAACATTCCCCTGCCTGGTTGTTGCTGGTTGTGTCTCTAAGCTTTCCTTCCACCAAGTGCAGTCCTTGACTGTTACATTCTCCTACTTTCTACACAGTAGGAAGTATTTGGTTGCCCAGTAGTAGATTTTAATAATGCAGATAGCTTAGGAGATCTGCTTAATTGAGGTGGGTTTTGGTTTGGATTTTGGTTTGTTTTTTGAGAAGTTTGATGCATGTCAGACTTCAGAAAGATCAAGATTCCCAGAGTCTTCCCTGGTGGAGGTGGGACACCTCAGGAAGTGACTTGGTCTCCTTGTTTGGCGTGGCCCTTGGCCAAACTGAGCTGTCTGTGCTGTGTTCTGCAGCATCCCCTGTGTTCTGCCAGCAGAGCCCTGCACCGTGTCGCTGTGTCTCTGATGGCTGCAGGTCCCTTAGGATGACCCCCTTGCTGTAAGCTGCCCGGTCTGGCACTAATTAAGATGCAGGTTTCCCTGGTCTGGCACTAATTAAGATGCAGGTTTCCTGGGCTGACTCTGCAGTGTGCTGAGGGCCGTTCCCATCGCCTGCAGCATGTGTTGGATTTGAGTGCTGGAAGGATGCAGCCCCTGTGCCTACTGCTCCAGGGTTGTTCTCCCAGTGCATCAGGACCCTGCCTGTCAAAGACTGGGAATGGCTCTACCTGCCCTGCTTCCTGCAGGGCTGTACAGAAGGTTGAGGGGTGGTGGGGAGAGAAAGCTGCTGAGTAGGCCTTCTCCTGACTAAAGAAAACACATGAGTGTTCCTAGGCTCCCTCTGTTTCGAAACTACAAACATTTCTCACAAGTGTTACGCCTCTCCTGCAGCAAGAGCAGTAACTGCAGTGAGCAAACCCTTATCTCAGCCCAGGAGCTGCCTGCCTGGCCGGGAAGTCGTGTGCTCTGTCTTCCAGGAAGCACGTGCTCAGGCGATCTGTGGTTCACAGGTTCCTCCTCTTGCAGGGCACTGCTGGCTCCGGGTGGGATTCTGTGGTTTGGCGTGGATTAAGCCAGGGAGGCATGGGCTGCTTTTCCAAGCTACAAGAGGGCCCATGACCCTCAGGCCGTGCCTGCTCCTGGGAGTCTTTGGGCTGTGGCTGCCCTGTGCTGTTCCCTTTGAGAGAGGGCTGAAAGACTTGGAGGTCAGCAGCTCCTGTCCGTGGCAGGAAGGATGCTTGGAGAGGTTCGCTGCCTTCTTTCCATTCCCTGTTCGGAGCGCTGGAAGGATCAGCCTGTAGCTCCTTTCTCTGGCATGCTCTGCCCTTTGGCAAGTGTTGGGTTCGCCTGGTTTCCTTCTGCAGGAGTCAGGCAGTGTGTGTGAGGGAAGGCAGGGCAGGAGAGGGGAAAGGAGGAAACCCTGGAGACAGATGAAGGACAGTTGCACACAGAGCCCGACTCCTGGAAGAGGATGTGCGATTCTAGCTGCAAATACTGCCTGCTACTGCTTCCTTTCTGGGCTGAGATGAAGGACACCCTTCTGCCTCCTGTAGGACCTAGCTGATTCACACCAAACACTATGGCTGCAGCTTTGTCAGCCTTTCCCACTCCCTTTACAGGGTGCTGTGTCCTCATGCACAGCTCAGCTCCCTGTGGTGTGCATTCCCCCCAGGGTTACACTCTTCATGGGGTACTCTTGGCATGAGTTTGGCTGTGCTGAGCACCACACAGCCATCCTGCACGTGTGAGTAGGAAACCTCTGCGCTGAGAGAAGGTTCCCTGTGTGGAACATACTGCCTACCTGCATCAGCACGCATCTGCCAGCCTTCACCCCATTTCTAGGTGGCACAGAGCCACCCCTTGGGATTAGGGTCCCTTCCACGCAGGTGTCGGGTGACAGAACACCCGGGGCGGGTGACTGTTTGCTCTGAGATAAACCTGCATTACTGCTGTTGAATGGTGGCTGGGAAACTGCTCGTCCCCTTTCTGGAAAGGTGAGTCACTGTTTGAGCAGATCCTGCCAGGTGGCCATAAAGCCAGGGACGCTGTAAAGGCTTTAGGGTCACTGAGTGACTGCTCAGGAAGAGCCAGGAAGCATGGTGACCTTGTAGCTGTTGCCTGGGGTGGGCTGGGGCACCGGGCAGCCCGCAGCAGCCGACCAGTGTGGTGGCAATCTCTGTGCTGCTCAGGTGCTTTTTGTGTCTCCCAGAGCCCCCTGCATCAGCACCCCCACCCTTCTGGTGGGGCCAGCCTGTGGAGGGGTCGGTGTGCCACTGAGTCCTGGCAGTGCCCGCCCTGGGCTGGAGGTGTAGCTGAAAGTGGCAGTGGAGCTGCTGAGTGTGTGCGATGTGGGGGTGGGGAGGAGGTTACAGGAACCAGCGGTGAATCGGCAGCTTCTTACTCAAGGCATTCTTGGAACTGCTCTGGGGTTGAGTTAGGAAACCTGCTGCTATTTTAAGGCCTAGGTGGTTTTTATGCTATGGTTTCTTTGTTGTAGGCTTCGTGGGACTTGCTGTAGGGATAAGCCATCTATCAGGGACCTGCCCAGGGCTGTTCTAAGTGCTTGTGCCTGCTAAGTAGAGATCAAACACTTCTTGGATCCATTTGTACGTGGAGAATGGCTGAGTAGATCTCCCTGGCAGGAGGCCTGGCTCTCCTGTGGCATCCCCAGCTGTTCTTCCCTGCTCTGCTGTGGCACTGTGCTTGAGAACAGTCTGTGTGTCCATCTTGTGCTTGCAGGACAGCCCTGGGTTGTATCACACGTTGACCTGCCAGAGTTGCTTGTGAGCTGCGGTGCTGAGGGGACTTGGGAGTCTTGCACCCTGGCAAGAGTCTGGTTTCATCTTTGGGTGGCTCCTCAGGAAGTGAGTGGGTGTAATAATTAGCACTTCTCTTACAAGTCTTTATTTCATGTGAATTCACCTGTCACTGCAGGGAGATGCCTCGTCACGTCACTGTCACTGCCTTGTGTATTTTCGGGGGGGTTGGGGGGGGGGAGTTACTCACTGCAACTATGCTGCTTCCATCTGGGGAGCTGCCTGCTGCAGGAGCCTGCCTGCCACAGTGCAGCTTTTCCTTTGCTGAAAGACTTCTTGTCTTATTTAAGCAATTCTGAGAGAAGCTGTGGTGCAAAACGACCTCTACCTTCAGGACAGTGCCTTGTTCTGGATTATTCTGGGGCTCTCCATGCAGTGCACTTCCATTCCTTACATCTCCAGGGTGGCACCGAGCGTGCTGCAACCCCCCTGATACGATGGGGGGACGATGTGAGGCTGCCCCAAGATTCATGGGAAGCTTTGTGAGGCCTCCCCATCAGCAAGGAAGCTTGTTTTGTGTCGTGATCTTTTATAGTTACTGTAATCTGACATGTTTAATTCATTTCTTCTAAGTGAAGCGATTGTTTGAGGCTACCCTGGTCATTTCCTTTGTCTGCCACGCTTCCTTTCTTCTGCTTTTCCTGCAGGCCTCTGGCTGTACCTGGCAGGAAGCGATCTTCCCTGCCTAACCCTGATCGGCTCTCCTAATTTTGGATATAGATCGGTTCATCGGGACTTGGAAGCTCAGGTTGCCATCGTGACAGAGAATAAAGCTTTGCAGCAGCAGCTCCATCAGGTACGTGGCTGATCAAGGAGGGGAGTAACGTGGACGTTGTGCTTCTTGGTCACATAGGGAATGCTGATGACAACAGTTGCAATAAAACCCTACAGCTACAATAATTCAAAACCTTCTTGAGCATAGGAAGTCTCGGGGAGCTGTCAGTTAAGTGACTATTGATGAGATGCCTGCTGCAAGTGCCTGTTTCTGGGAAGCGGAGGCCGTAACGGGAAAGAACGTGTGTCCCCAATGAACTCGAGCAGCAGGAGCACTCAGGCACTGGATGCTGAGAGATGCAGCGTTTGGAGAGCGTCTGCTGGCTCTCCCCTGCTCCCCAGCACACCCTTGGGCCTTACCCTCCGTATCTGGGCAGTGCCAAGGTCGCATTGTGCTCCAGGGTGATGAAGTCAGGCCCTTTGAATGGCTGATCTCAGCCTTCTGGAGGGCTTGGCTTCTCAGGAGCTTGGAAAACCCTGTGTAGGAACAGCAGTACCAGGCAGTTGGCTTTTGGGTGTGCTGGTGAACAAGGGAGAGGGATTTTTAGGAGAGGGATTTTTAGGAGAGAGATTTTTAGGAGAGGGATTTATAGGAGAGGGATTTATAGGAGAGGGATTTTAGGAGAGGGATTTTTAGGAGAGGGATTTTTAGGAGAGGGATTTTTAGGAGAGGGATTTTTAGGAGAGGGATTTTTAGGAGAGGGATTTTAGGAGAGGGATTTTTAGGAGAGGGATTTTTAGGAGAAGGATTTTTAGGAGAGGGATTTTTAGGAGAGGGATTTTAGGAGAGGGATTTTAGGAGAGGGAATTTTAGGAGAGGGATTTTAGGAGAGGGATTTCAGTGTAGTTTCTGCAACAAGGGTTTCTGGGCTGCTGGGATTGCCAGCCAAGTTCTGTGACATAACACAGTCGTGAATAATAAGGCAGCATTATATAATCTCGACACAAACATTTTTCAGTGGTTTAATGTTCAGCGTCCCAGTGGTTTGGGGTTTTGTTGTTTCTTTGGTTCAGCAGCTTGTACTGCTCAGCACTTTGCTGCCTCTAAACCCTGCCTGGCTCCCCAGCTGTCTTCTCTGGAGCTCCTGCTGGAACTGATGCTGTCGCAAGCGATTTCTCAGGTAGTGCTCTGGTACAAAGCAAATCGGTTCAGTGCCTCTGTGTGAGGCTTCAGGATCTCAGGATATATTCTCTTCAGCCAAGTCCTGGCACGAGAAGGCACAGCTGTCTTCAGGATCAATGGGAATTGCCCTCTTGCATCAGGGCTCTTCCACAGGATGAGTCAGAGTGTATCTAATCAAAAACAATTCTATTACTGGAAGAGTTGCTCGAACATTTCAATTCATACCTTGCCTGTACTTGTTTCTAATGGAAGGGGAGAATCAATGAAAATATGACAAAGGAATTTTCTCCAGTGGTGCTGGGGTGATCTCATTTCAAGGGCTTTAAGCCTTTCCTGTTGCTGGAAGCTGATTTTGAGGTTGGCTGGTTGTTTACTGTCCTATGATCTTTGTTTAGAAGAATTAATACATTACTGGTACGCTGCCACAAAATCACTTTGCCCATGTAATGTTCTGTTCTGGTTCAAAAACGTGTGATGAGATTTGGGAAGAAAGCTGAGTGCTCTGGGTATCACTGGGTGCTCCCCTCAATGAGCTGAACTTCAATTCAGGCTGCTGGTTTTGCTCCCAGCGATGGGATGGCCTCACTGCACCGATAACCACAGTGCAGCATGTGCATAGCAGGGCTGACTGTAGCTCTTGGAGCGTTTGGGGTTTCTAAAATTAGACTAACTCAGCACTTGAATGTCTTCTTTCTGTTGTTGGTTCATTGTTTTACCTGTTACCTTCCAAACCATGGTTCCTGCTTCCCTGTTCCACCCTGGATTGACACAGCCCTGGAGCATTTTCTGTCCTTTGTGACACGTAGCTAGTGACAAAAAAAAAGATGATGAAGGCTTATGGTAGATCTTCTACTCCTTGATTGCCTGCAAGTGTAGAAACCTAACTGGCTTTGATAAGAAAACCACTTCTACCTTTGATCAGACAGCTGCTTTCACGTGTGACCAGAGTGTATATTACCATCCTGAATGTTCATTTCCTCCTTCAGGCACTGGAGAAGCCTGAGTGTTTCTGGTAATTGAGTTGAAATCATGACTGCACATTCATTTGGAAACACAGCGCTCGAGCTGTGTCTAGAAAGAGCTGTGTAAGCTGGTCTCTTGAGATTATGGGAAGGTTTCCTTTTCTGGCAGTTACAGCAAGGGATTTAGGATGTTCCTGAAACCAAACCTTGCCTCTCTTGCAGCTTGGGGCTACCTTTGCTCTCCGTAGAGCTGAAATCCCTCATTCCTGGGGTTCAGTGGCTTGGCACGCTGATGGTCACCAAAAGGTGGAGTGCTGGGGCAGGACAGATCACAGAATCGTAGGGGTTGGAAGGGACCTCAAGAGATCATGGGGTCCAACCCCCCTGCCAAAGCAGCTCCCTATCTCATATCACATAGATAGGCATCCAGACGAGACTTGAATCTCTCCAGAGAAGGAGACTCCACACCCCCTGGGCAGCCTGTCCCAGGGCTCCCTCACCCTCACTGGGGAAAAGTTCTTCCCCATGTTGGTGTGGAACTTCCTGTGCTCCAATTTGCAGCCATTGCCCCTTGTCCTGTCCCCACAGACACTGAAAAGGGGCTGGCCAATTCCCCCTGCATCCCATGTCTAAGATATTTATAAACACTAATTAGGTCCCCACTAAGTCTTCTTCTCTCCAGGCTGANACCCTTCTCTGGACTCTCTCCAGGAGATCCCTGTCTTTTTTATACCAGGGAGCCCAGCACTGGACACAACACTCCAGGTGGGGCCTGACCAATGCAGAGTAGAGGGGGAGGATCACTTCCTTTGACCTGCTGGACACACTCTTCCTGATGCATCCCAGGATCCCATTGGCTCTCTTAGGATCCTGTGCTGGCTCCTGGGTGGCCTGTGTGGAATTGGGTTCAGGCTTGAGGGAGGCAAGATGCGTCCTTTCAGCAGGATCCACAGTCAGTTTTAGCTAAAGATTTGCTTTCCTTAAAGGCCATTTCATCATTTAACACGTTGGATTTACTGGGATGATGTTTCTTCCCCTGTACAGGAGCAGGAGCAGCTTTACCTCCGCTCAGGTGTAGTCTCACCCTCAACGTTTGAGCAGCCGAATCGTTACGTGAAGCTGTGGGTGAAGCTGGTAACACCCCTCATCAAGAATTTCTTTTGAAAGAAGGGAAGTTGCTGCTTTGGGTAAGTTTTGTTAGGGGGAGGTTACGATGCACTCACTGCAGTTTGGACATGCAGTGCTCTTTATCATCTGGAGGAAAGGGATGATGGAATTGTGGGGAGCAAATAGTCATCTTAGTCCCTGAAGGGAGCATGCAGACAGGGGGGGAATCAACTTTTTAAAAGGGCAGACAATGGCAGGACAAGGGGGATGGATTAAAGCTAAAGGAGGGAAGGGTTAGATGAGATATTAGGGGGAAGTTTTTTCCAGAGAGAGTGGTGAGGGGCTGGAACAGGCTGCCCAGAGAGGGGGTGGGTGCCCCATCCCTGGAGGTGTTCAAGGCCAGGTTGGATGGGGCCCTGGGCAACCTTGTGTAGCTCCAGGCCTGGAGGTTGGTGGCCCTGCCTGTGGCAGGGGGGTTGGGGCTCTGTGATCCTTGGGGTCCCTTCCAACCCAGACCAGCCTGTGATTCTATTATCTCTTCTCCTGGGGTGCTTCCCACTGACTAGAATCGTTGTGCAAGGCCTGCAGTGGGGTTTTTGGGAAGGGTGATGAAAGGGAACCCAGACAGGGGTGTTTCCTGGGCACAAAAATACAACTTCCATTTCCACCACGTCCCTTTCAGAGCCTTGTGCAGAGCATCTGTGTTTATTTTATCTTGCCCAGTGACTAGAAAACACTGTTGGGCTACTTAAAGTGTTTTGTCTTTTTATCTGATCAGCACTTTGCTCTGACCTTGTAGATGGTGGTTGACAGGGACAGTTGGTTTGGCTTTTCTCCTTCATGCAGTGCCCTGGATTTCCCTGGCTGTTGGGCTGGAGCCCTCTGAGCTGCTTGGAATGGCTCTTGGGTGTTGTGTGTGCTGTGCACGTGGTCCTTGCAGTTGGCACCCAGGAGCACATCCTGTTTATTTACAGAGATCTGGCTGTTGCTGGGGTTGTTTACCTGGCCTCTCACCTTACGTGTGTGGAATCCTGGAGAGGGCACAGGAGGACTTCTGGTGCTCAGGTTGGGGGTTACCAGCTGAGAGAGGGAAGCTCAGGCCATGCTACGGGTCCTGCAGAGAAGGTGGTGGGGATGGCAGGTGAAAGTCCAGTCCTGTTTAATATCTT
>VZTU01018329.1:9780-43153 GCA_013400835.1 Zapornia atra
GGAAGAAGGGAGTAAAATCATGGCTAAAGGGAATTCTGCTTAGAATGGAGGGGTGGGGGGAAGGTGCTACTGAGAACCCCATTTTCCCCAGTCCCTGCCCCCCCTGTACTGCGAGTGGGGGGGAAGAAGGGAGCAAGATTCTGATTAAAGTCTGCTAAAAAGGGAGTGGTGGGGGGAATGTGTTTTAAGATCTGGTTGCATTGGTTTTAAGATTTGATTGCGCTCCCGACTCCGGTTCTTCACTGTTCTTTCTAGTGTAGTGTAATAAATTAGAATAGTTCTTTCCTGCACTGTGTTGAGTCTGTTTCGCCCATATCGTTGCTGATGAAATGATCTCTCCTTGTCCTTATCTTGACTCCTAAGCCTCTTAATATATATTTTCTCCCCTGTCCACCTTAGAAGGGGAGTAATAGACTAGCTTTGGTAGGTGTCTGGCCTCCAGCCAGGGCTAAAACACCACAACAGGGCATCTTGCATTCTGTTTTCTGGTAGCTTACTATACACAGGGGACTCTTCAGCATAAGTCACGTCCTGCGGTGACATCCAAAGTTTCAGCCCTCTGGCCTGTCCATGATCACTTCAGGAATTCCTGGTCAGTCAGGTTTTTCCGTTCAAGCCCATTGCATAATCAGTGTCACCCACTTGCTCCATGTAGCATCAACTGCATGATGCACAGTGGGATTCCTCCCTTTGAACATCTAGGCAACTGAGGACCCAAAAGGAGTTGTGCTTCAGTAACAACAAATTCTGAAGTGGCTTGGATTCCTTCATATGCTGAAAATATGTGTAATGGGCTTCAGATACCCTATATCCCCAGCTACAAAATCCTAGAGGTTGACTTCAAGTCTCACAGAATCATAGAATCATAGGGGTTGCAAGGGACCTCTAGAGATCATCGGGTCCAACCCCCCTGCCAAAGCAGGCTCCCTAGTTCATATTGTACAGATAGGCATCCAGACAGGTCTTTAATACCTATTCAAAGATGGAGACTACATAACCCCCCTCACAGCCTATTCTATTGCTCTGTCACCCTCGCTGTGGAAAAGTTCTTCCACCTGTTGGTGTGGAACTTTCTATGCTCTTAACTTGCAGCCATTGCCCCTTGTCCTGTCTCTACAGACCACTGAAAAGGGGCTGGCCCTTTCCCCCTGCATCCCGTACTTAAGATATTTATANTGACCTGCTGGACACACTCCTCCTGATGCACCCCAGGATCCCATTGGCTCTCTTACCCACCAAGGCACACTTCTGGCTCATGGCCAAACTGTCATCCACCAGGACTCTCAGGTCCTTCTCAACAGAGCTCCTCTCCAGCAGGTCATCCCCCAGCCTGTACTGATGCAAGCGTTTATCCCATCCCAGGTGCAAGACTCTACACTTGCTTTTCTTGAACTTCATTTGGTTTCTCACTGCCCAGCTCTCCAGTCTGTCCACATCTTGCTGGATGGCAGCGCAGTGTTCCTGCGTGTCAGCCACTCCTCCCAGCTTTGTATCATCAGCGTACTTGCTGAGGGTGGGTGCTATTCCGTCACTGAGGTCATCAATGAAGATATTAAAGAGGACTGGACCCAACACCAAACCCTGGGGAACACTGCTAATCACAGGTCTCCAGGCAGATTCTGTTCCGCTCATCACCACCCTCTGAGCTCGGTCCGACAACCAGTTCTCAACCCATCTCACTGTCCACTCATCTATCCCATACTCTCTTAGCTTTGCTATCAGGATGTCATGGGAGACAGTATCAAAAGCCTTGCTGAAGTCAAGGTAGATGACATCCACTGCTTTCCCTCCAAATACTCGGCCAATGATGACATCATAGAAGGTTACAAGATTGATCAAGCACCATCTTCCCTCGGTGAATCCATGCTGACTACTCCTCATGACCTTCTTTTCTTCCAATTGCTTGGAGATGGCATCCAGAACAAGCTGTTCCATCATCTTTCCAGAGACAGAGGTGAGACTGACTGGCCTGTAGTTACTTGGACCCTCCTTCTTGCCCTTTTTGAAGACTGGAGTGGCATTGGCCATCCTCCAGTCTTCAGGTACCTCTCCTGTTCACCAAGACCTGTCGAAGATGATAGAGATTGGCTCAGCAGTCACCTCCAACAGCTCCCTCAGCACGTGTGGATGCAGCCCATCAGTCTCCCCAGGGGCTTTCTGACAGAGGCTCCAAGTGGGACTGTTATCCCTGGCTGAGGTGTTAAACACATTTTTCTCATCTTGTTACATCTATATTAGCACATTTGCTACTGCACAAACTATCTCCTGTTTAATTTGTTTAAAGGCTTGTGATTATTCAGGGTCCCATTTGAAATCATTCTTCTTCTGGGTCACCTGATAGACAGGTCTTGCAATCAGACTGTAATTCAGAATATGTATTCTCCAGAAACCCACAATGTCTAAGAAAGCTTCTTTTCCTTTTTCTTAATTAGCAGAGACATAATTGTTATTTTGCTGATCACATCCATTGGGGTCTGACAGAATCCCTCTTGCAATTTAATTCCTAAAAACTTAATTTCATGTGCAGGTACTTTGACTTTACCTCATTTTATTACAAATACATCATTCAAAAGAATCTGGATTATTCTTCTCCCTTTCTCAAACACTTCCTCTGTTGTGTCGCCCCACACAATGGTGTCATCAATATACTGCAGCTGTTCAGGATCTTCATGCTGTTTCAGTGGAGTCTATATCAATACATGACAAATTGTAGGGCTGTGTTTCCACCCCTGGGGCAGTCGATTGCAGGTGCACTGGATACCCTACCACATGAAAATAAACTGTAGCCTCCACTTTGCTGCCAGAGGGATAGAGAAAAAGATGTTGGTGATATCCATTGTTTAGTAACTTTTGGCAGCCTTTGACTCCAGGTAATATCAGAGTTCTAGCATATCTGGTATGGCAGCACACAGCAGCAATGTTACTTCATTCAGGTCTTGATAGTCCACTCTTGGCCTTCACTCTTCACTGGATTTTTGTACTAACTACATGGACTGTTAAAGGGTTAATAAGTCTTACTGATCACTCTTTGACTCTCCAGTAGCTGGATCAACTTATGGTTGGGAACCCACCCCAAAGTCTCTACTGGTGCAGTCTTGCCATCTGTGCACTTTCATTGTAGCAACGGGCACCTGATGTTCTTTGACCCTTGGCAACCCCACCACAGATGGAACCTATGAGAGACCAGGCAAGCAAGACAGCTGTTTAATCTTATTCACGCTCAAGGCAGCTATACCAAAAGCCCAGCAGTACGTTTGAAGTATCCTCTCCTGAGGTAGTGTATGCCAAGAATACATGGAGACTCTGGGACAGTCACAATAGGATGCTTTTGCCACCCCTTCAGAGCTAGGCTTACCTCAGCCTCCAATACAGACAGTTCTGGGGATACTCCTGTCATTCCAAGCACATTTCTCAAACCTCTCAAGCTCCCTCTTCCCACTAGTGCTGATAAATGACAGAAAGTGACTTGGTAAGCACTTCCACCATCTCCTTCAGAACCCTTAGGTGGATCCCATCTGATCCCATGGACTTGTGTGTGTTTAAGTGGTGTTGCAGGTTGCTAACCACTTCTCTTTGGATTATGGGAGCCTCATTCTACTCCATATCCCTGTCTTCTAGGTCAGGAGGCTGGATACAAACCACAGCTGGTGTTCCTATCAAAGACTGAGGCAAAGCAGACTTTAAGTAGCTCAGTCTTTTTCCTCATCCTTTCTCACTATGTTTCCTCATGCATCCAGCAAAGGATGGAAATTCTCCTTAGCCCTCATTTTGTTGCTAATACATTTATAGAAATATTATTTTATTGTCTTTTATAGCAGTAGCCAGATTAAGTTTTAGTTGGGCTTTGACACTTCTAATGTTGTCCCTGCATAACCTCACAACATCCTTATACTCCTGAGTTGCCTTCCCCTCCTTCCAATGTCAGGTCTCACATAGAATCATCGAATCATAGACTTGTTAGGGCTGGAAGGGACCTTAAAGGTCATCTAGATCCAACCCCCCCGGCCATAGGCAGGGACACCTCTCACTAGACCAGGCTGCCCAAGACCCCATCCAGCCTGGCCTGGAGGGAGCATCTACCCCTTCACTGGGCAACTTGTTCCAGTGCCTCACCACTATCATAGTGAAGAATTTCTTCCTAATACCCAATCTAAATCTACCCCCTTCCAATTTAAAACCATTTGGTTTTCTTGTTTGGCTTTCTTGTAGGATTCCTTCAGGTACTGGAAGGCCACTGTAAGATCTCCCCGGAGCCTTCTTTTCTCCAGGCAAAACAACTCTGACTTCAGCCCTCTAATCACCTTCACGGCCCTTGTCTGGACCCATTCCAACAGTTCCATGTCCTTCTTATGTTAGGGATTCCAGAACTAGACACAGTACTCGAGGTGGAGTCTCATGAGAGTGGAGTACAGGGGCAGAATCACTTCCTTTGACCTGCTGTCCATGCTCCTTTTGATGCAGCCCGGGATATGTTTGGCCTTCTGGGCTACGAGCACACATCGTCAGCTCATGTCTAGCTTCTCATCCACCAGCACCCCCCAAGTCTTCTCTGCAGGGCTGCTCTCTATCACTTCATCTCCCAGCCTGTATTGATGATGATTGCCCTGACCCAGGTGCAGGACCGGATGCAGGTCTGGGCAGTGTCTCTGTATTCTTTCCATCTATGCATGCCTGGTTCAACTGCCTGTGCATTTTCTTCTTACATTTTAGTTTGACCAGGAGGTTCTTATTGAGACATACTGGTCTTCAATATGATTACAGACAAATCTACAATACTTTCTATTCATACGTGAAAACTATTTCAAAATATATTTTTCTCCCTCCCACTTAGCTTTACCACAGAACCCATCCTGGATTTGGCACACTTCTCCAAATAAGCTATGGAATACATTCAACTTTTCCATTCTTTATATATACTTTCTTTCCAAATTCTTTTCTTGTCTGATTTAAACGTCTTCCAACTAACTAGAAAGCACAGCCTGTAAAGTGATGCACTTATGAAGGAAAGGCTTAATACATAAACTCTTGGGCTCCTTTTCCTCAAAAAGATTATCTAAAGTTAATTTTAATAAACTTTACTTGGAAAAAGTTCCAGAATGTACTTTACATAATACAGTACATTCTCTTTTTTTAAAAATATTGATTTTTTTCTACTCTGCAAAGAGGCCAACTTGCTATTTGAGCTTAGTTCAGGAGACTTCAATTAAACCTTGAGGCCATCACATTTTCAATCCAGTACTGCATTTCTAAATGCAGTGATGCACCGTAGCAAATGAAAAAAATGTGAAGTCTTCCTACCCATCAAAAAAAATAAAAATAATTTTAAAAGCATTTGTACCGTTAGTCAAACCTCAGGGTATCATAATTTAAAGGCATCCAATTTACAGGCAAACTCATAAATAAGTAGTCATGTGAAACAGTTGTAGCCTATTAGGATTGTAATCTTCTTCTCTGCCTTGTCTTCTCACAAACTGCATCTTGAAAGCTGTTAAGCCTAGAATTTTTAGTAGTAATTAATGACATCATATTGAGATATTGCACATTCAGAAATCAGTGTATTATCAAAAAAATTCCCAAGATACCATAAAATTTGGCTGAAATTTAAAAGGAAAACAGTAGTGGTCAAACTAATGTATCAAATATAAATTTAGGCTTATAAATACATCTTTATTGTCCACGTTGTTAAAAGTGTTTTATAGACTAAAGGACACAACCCAACAGTATGAAAAAACACTCAGAAATAAAAGAGAACAAACCATTCTAAACTGCATGTCACACTCCTTCATTAAAAGTCAAAACATTAATACACTCCTACATTTCTTGTTGAAACTATTCTGGGCATACACAAAAATAATAGACATGTTCCCAGAAATAGTAATCATCTTGTGAATGATTCATTAAATATCATGGAGCTACAGTTGGTGATAAATGTGTACTTCAGTGACATTCTGGCCAGCTTTACTGAATATATGTTTATATTTTACTTGTTGGAAGTGATTTCCATCTGACTGATTGTCTATGAAATGAGAGTATTTTCAATTAACATCTTCAAGTAAAATACTACATTGTCTTTTTAAAGACATTAAAATTTCATTAACTTTTCATATAGTTTTATTTTTTTATTCATTTACTTACTTAGATATATCGTTTTCAAAAATAAATGCAAAATTAATCTCTCAAAGAATTACAGAATACTATTTAGTACATCTTAGGATAGCCCTTTTCAGCTTGCTATGGATATATTCGATAGAAAACCAAATCCTACTGTAACTGAGAGTGAACTTGATGGAACTGTTCCTTTTCTGACTGGGTACGAATAATGCACCATATAATAACTCACCAATAATTCTTGGCTTCCTGCAAGTAACTCTGTCTAAAACCCAACTCTTTCACTTGTCGTACAGGAAAACATTAAAGCTTCACTATCTGCTTCCTCTGTGAAGAAAAACCCGACACTTAAACTCTGCAACTCATAACAACTGCTGCAAGATCCCACTGAGAACCCACACAGAGAGCTTCAGTAATAAAAACTAATCAGATCTATTAATTTTTTTGCTGTGTTTTCATAACCCTAGACATCATAAATCCTGAATGTTTTCCCCAGCATTAATTTTCCAGCATTATTTTTCTCCTCAGCTAATACAGTGGTATTTTAAATCAATGCTAACTTTATTCCACTGATAAACTAATAATTCAAAACATACCTACTCACAGTATATCAAAAATATAAACTTATTTCTATAAGAGTACTATAAGGGTTTCTTTGATACTATTTACACAAGCAAAATGTAGTTGTTACATATTTTTTGTATGTACTTTCAGAAATAACTACAAGTTTATCTGAAATGCTACTTTAAATGAACCTGCTTTTAAAGATGTAAGGAACACTTACCACTTGAAGATTAATTCTCATTAAAGATATATGGGATTAAATCCTGATAACAAGGTGCTGCTTTATTTTGTTTGGTTGGTTTTGGGTTGGGGGGGGGTTGAGTGTGTGGGAGGGGTTGTTGTGGGTTTTTTTCCTTAGTATGTAGTAACTCGTAGAAACTTAGTGTAAAGATTTTTATAAGTGTCAAAATGAGATATAGACAAATTCATAAAGAACTAGGACAAAGATATACAATAATTTAAAAAATGAAAACTCAAAATTCACTAAACTGAAACTCAGCAGAGCTGTTCAAATCTTCTTGGGTTCTGCTCCTGGTTTGTGACTTGTGCTGCTACAATATTAACAAATTTTGAAAATATAATTTGCACTGATCCGATACAAAACTCTGTCATCCCTTTCCTATAATTATTTGAACAAGTATTTAATCTGAAATTTAGGAATTAGCAAATGACGTTCAGGTGGACTCTTTGATATGTTGCAATCAAATAAACTTTATTATTTGCTTTTTGCTAGTATGCAAGTTTTCCTATTTTATCTAGCTGAACAAAGGGTAGGAAATAGGAAACAAAGCAACAAGATTTACCTTTGACTTACTTACCATTTTAACAGCTAAACATTATTCAAATGCCTCCAAACAAATGCTTGCAGAGGGGTAGCGAGTTTCTTTTGTGTTGACCGGTACTTGTTACTTCAGCAACAAGTAAGGTATGATTGAGAGCAAAAAGGTTTTGGTCTGCTAATCCTTTTGCTCTTTCTGAAGACATTTGGGTAGAAAGGTTAGGAAAATTGTTACTTTTTTCTGACCTTCAGTCAAAAAATTTTTATATACAGGTCTCCCTAGGTCAAAAACATAAGCTGGTTTCAATTTGCTGTGAGACATAAACAACACCCACAAGAAAAAGGACAGGATAGTACCATATGTATCTTTTGCTAATTTGGCATTTGAGAAAGACATTGAATAACAAACATTTCCTCCTTTTCTTTTTCTAGCCATTCCACCTATGGTATTTCACAACTGAGTGAATACATCACAGGTTTCAACCTACACCACATCTGAAATTTCTTGGCATGCTTACTTTCCAAAAGATACCAAAGCACATCAGTGGGGATAATCAAAATCTGAATTCCAAATTCAAAAGTAGTAATCTTATCAAAAGTATTCTGTTTTTATACTAGACATATCAATCTAAAACCCTGCTTTATCCCAAGTCAAATCCTAGGCTGTCTTTTCATTATCTATGTAGAGCTCTAATATGCCCATAAAATAAACAGTTAGAAAAGGCCATTGTGTGAATCAAATGGGGTAATAATTGCACTTTCTTAGGTTTTACCAGGTACAGTTGTTTAACCTCAGCCGGTACCTAAGCACCACAGAGCAGTTCACTCATCAATCCCCACCTGAAGGGGATGGGTGGTAGAAGGGAGAAAAACCTGTGGGTTGAGATAAAGACAGTTCAACAAAGGAAGATGATGATGACGATGACGACGATGACAACGACTACGACATAAAAGGTATGCAGAACTGCAATTGCTCACCACATGCAGGAAAAAAAAAAAAAAAAAGAAAAAGAGAGCTTGCTTTCTCCAAGCAGGGATTCCACCTCCTGGCTAACTGGCCCAGCTACATAGGGAGCATGACATTACATGGTATGGACTATCTCTGTGACCAGGCTGGGTCAGCTGTCCTGCCTGTGTTCTCCGAGCTTCTTCTGCACCTGGCAGGGTATGAGAAGCTAAAATGTCCTTGACTCAGTATAGGTACTACAACTGCATAGCAACAACTAAAAACATGAGCATGATTCTCATCCTAAATCCAAAAGACAGTGCTATACCATATATATATATATATATGTATAACTCTATCTCAGCTGGAATTGGGTCACCAAGATTCACAAATACAACAGAGTAAAGTATATCTATAACTGCTTTACCTTGAACAGTAGCACACAACTATACTGAACTGTTTAACGTGACAAATCTATTGAAGTATTCTCATAACACATAGTGTTTGGCACTGTTTCTTTGAAACCTTCCAACTTTTCAGGGTTATGCTGTACATTTGATAAAAATCCATTGGGATTATTTGTGTGCATTTGAAAAATTATGCAACAGAAAATTCTTCTTCATTAAGCTCAGTCAAGAATATTAACTAGATAAATCTCAAAGACTGAAAGTTAGTAACTATTCCCTTAAAGTACTACACATAAAATCATAAAGCTTGAACATTGAACACATATGCAGATATTTTTCATTTGATGCCATCAAAATAATACTTTTGTATATCCTTTACAGCCCACATATAGCTATCATTTCTATTACTTCAGGGGTCAATTTATTGAGGATTATTGCAGACCTAAGCATTGTATAGTCTGAACATAGTATATTACAGCACCTGAGAAATAATTGAGCTTCTTGAACTCATTGTTTCCTCTTGGTAAAAACATGATTGTATAGGTGGCAGGTGAGAACGTCTTCATCCTGAAAATTTCTTCACTTTCTTGATCTCCAAAATATAGGTCTGGTAATTCATGGAGTGTTCAGTATCACCTTTATTCTCTGTGCTTCTTTCTACTCACAGTGTGCTTGAACAAGCAAGATGAAGGGACATAATTTTTCTATGATTGAGAAAAGTATAGAAAGTTTTTGGTTCATAACCTGGGCTTATTCCGGAGTAAGTTCTTAGCAGTTACACAGGAATAAAATTTCATATAGAAATAAAGTTTTATATAGATTCAGAATGTATTTGAATAGAGACAACCAAGCTCCTCAAATTTGTATGGCATGGATCTTCAAATGCATAGATTTTCTCTAGAGATGGTGATAAACCTTTTTCAAAATACATCAAGTAGGATTTCTCCAAGGTTACTTTTTTGTGACATTTCCAAATCCATGTTTTGACAGATTTGCCATATGTATAAATCCACTCATATTGTATGTGGCCTATACCTCCACGCCCCTAATTTGGTTTGTGTGTCTTTCACCCTGTCATTGTTTTCTGGAGTCATGGTTCGTTCTTCACAGAAGAACAGGCCTTGTGGACCCAGCTGGTTTTGAAAAGTTTAGCTCGAAATGCACAAGAGGAAGGAAATTAAAATGTCCTATCATAGTATCTAAACAAGGATACATTAATTATTTTCAGTAGGGGGAAATATAATTTAAAAATTAGATGCAGTACATGATGTCACAGGAAAACATACTATACTGTTTTTTGTATACATCTATTGGATTTTTCTAACTCACTGAAAATAAAAATAAATGATGTTTTCACAACATTAATGAAGATTTTATATCTTTGGCAATATGGGAGCTTGCTTCTTTTCTTTCTCCTCTGTCTCATAAATCTTCCTGAGGAAGATGTAGTTACTTCAATATGTTGTTGATTTTTATACCATTTTTTGGGGCTCGGGATAATGAGTTACAAAAATTATATTGATCTCTTACTAGCTAAGTAAACCTTCCATGACCTTGTATTTTCTTTGCTTCCCCGCTACCCCCAGCCCCTTTTGTTTGCTTTATTAGTTTTTCTAATACATCCTAGAGTAAGCTGCTTTTTGTATACAGATGATTCAAGCAGACTGAAGATAAAAAAAATGTTACTCATATGCTGTATTGCAATAAATTTCACAGTACAGGTGTTCCAAGTTCAAGTAAGCTCAATTACTCAGTTGTTCAATTATATTTTTATCCCTGTAATGATATTCCTTTACTCCCATTCCTTCTTTTTTTTTTTCTTGAATGAACTCTAGGAAACAGTAGAATAATGGAAGGGGCATTTTAATCCCAGCCTGCATAATAATCTCACTTTGATCTTCTGTAGGGATTCTGCAACTTTAAAGTCCCTCCACGATGCATGGAAATAATGCTGTTTCTCCTGATGGAGATATTACTGAGGAACAGAACATGTATTATTGCCCACAGTCATAAAGCACTTACTTTAATACCATATTTCCATTGGCAGAACATTTGATTTTTTGTATGGAATGCCAATAAGGGTTGAAGGACTTCACAGTGATGGAAAGGATGAACTTAAGAACACAAAATCACATACAAAGCTCAAGTATCTGATTAGAATAGCAAAGAAAGAACAACATTAAATTTCCAGACATTATCTTGAAAACTGGAATTTCTTCTATATTCATACAACTTTTTTCTCCTTCCTTCAGCAATCATTCACAAAATCAGTATTTTCCATAAGTTAAGTTATTGATAGGCGATGATGTTCACCTATGTCTTATCCCTATGAGTTTTCTATATATGCTAAAGAAGTAAAAACCTTCTTTGGTATAGGGAGTTTAGACAACTACAGATTTATAATAGTATGGTCATAGACAATGAATGCTATTTTTTCCAAACTTTTCTTACTGAACACAATCAAATTCTTCATGTCTTCTACCTTGACTTCAGCAAGGCTTTCGATACTGTCTCCCATGACATCCTGATAGCAAAGCTGAGAGAGCATGGCTTAGATGAGTGGACAGTGAGGTGGGTTGAGAACTGGCTGTTGGACCGAGCTCAGAGGGTGATGATCAGTGGAGGAGAATATGACTGGAGACCTGTGACTAGCAGTGTTCCCCAAGGTCACAGTTCCCCAGCGTCACAGTTGGGTCCAGTCCTCTTTAATATCTTCATCGACAACCTCAATGAGGGAATAACATCCACCCACAGCAAGTATGCTGATGATACAAAGCTGGGAGGAGTGGCTGACACGCAGGAACACTGCGCTGCCATCCAGCGAGACCTGGACAGGCTGGAAAGCTGGGCAGGGAGAAACCAAATGAAGTTCAAGAAAAGCAAGTGTAGAGTCTAGCACCTGAGAAGGAATAACCACTTGCCATCAGTACAGGCTGGGGGATGACCTGTTGGAGAAGAGCTCTGTTGAGAAGGACCTGAGGGTCCTCATGGATGACAGTTTGGCCATGAGCCAGAAGTGTGCCTTGGTGGGTAAGAGAGTCAATGGGATCCTGGGGTGCATCAGGAGGAGTGTGTCCAGCAGGTCAAAGGAGGTGATCCTCCCCCTCTACTCTGCCCTGGTCAGGCCCCACCTGGAGTATTGTGTCCAGTTCTAGGTTCCCTGGTGTAAAAAAGACAGGGATCTCCTGGAAAGAGTCCAGAGAAGGGGCGACAAAGATGATTAAGGGCCTGGAGCATCTCCCGTGTGAGGAAAGTCTGGGTGAACTGGGACTGTTCAGGTTTGAGAAAAGAAGAATAAGTGGGGAACATATTAATGTTTATAAATATCTTAAGTACGGGATGCAGGGGGAAATGGCCAGTCCCTTTTCAGTGGTCTGTGGAGACAGGACAAGGGGCAATGGCTGCAAGTTAGAACATAGAAAGTTCCACACCAACATGCGGAAGAACTTTTTCACAGTGAGGATGACCTAGCACTAGAATAGGTTGCCCAGGGGGGTTATGTAGTCTCCATCTCTGAAGATATTCAAAACCCGTCTGGACGCCTATCTGTGCAATATGAACTAGGGAGCCTGCTTTGGCAGGGGGGTTGGATTCGATGATCTCTCAAGGCCCCTTCCAACCCCTATGATTCTATGATTCTATGATTCTATGATTCTATGATTCTATGATTCTATGATTCTATGATTCTATGATTCTATGATTCATCATCAGCTTTCTCTCTCCCTTCAAAAACTATGACACATATGCAAGTATTGAAAAAAAATCTGAATTATATTAAAATGTAATCTGTTTTCATGCTATCACTCATCTGTGCTTCTCCATCTAAAAATATAGTATCAAGACCCTTGGCCAAAAACAAGAACAAATTCTTTCAATCCTATTTACCAACTGACTGTTACAGATAAGCGGTAGAAAAATGAAATGTAAATTAGTGGGGGGGTTTGATGACATAGATGTTTCCTTCTTTTTTGTAAGTCTCACTTTTCATCTTTCCTGACAAGACAATTCTCCATAATTCTCTACTTCTTTTTTTTTTCTTTTTTTCCTCTCTTTGGCATTATATATTTAAACTTTGAATAATGACGTAGGAGTAAAGACTGTTCTAATGTGCACTTAAACTGATTGAGAGAAAACAATGCCCTTAGAGCAATAATTATTGCAGAAACAAATCCACAAGCACTTTTAAGCAGTTTTATTGGAAAAAGTTTACATAATTTTAATGTATAAATCATTAGAAATAATCAGTATTATTGCCACTGAAAGGAAGCTTTGATTTTAAAAAATGACAGATCATACTTACTATGAAGGCACCATTAAAACTAAAAAGCCAGGCATTTTAAAATTAAGGAATGAGATCAAAGAGACTTCCAAGCTACAGTCTGAAACACAGAAAAGAGGTAGTCCTTCTTGCCAAACTGACTTATCAGAATTTAATCTTTAGATCCCAAAATTTTCTGGTTCTAGATCTTCCACTTTAGAATTGAAGATTTGCCAGCCTATCTGTTTGGAGCTGTGATAGTACTCTGTGCTCATGACACAAGAACAGCAGGCTCCCTTACTGATTTTCCATCCTGTACCACTAATTAGGAAAGTGAGATGAGATAGCTTTATGTGTTACACTTCATACCAGAAGAATTATTCAAAACACTCAAATAAAAGGTGCTCTCTTGACTTGTTCTTTCATTGGACTATATCTTGAGGTTACTCCTTCAGCCTTTATTCTGTAAGCTGATCAATTCATGTATATGTCTAGTGACACTGAAAAAAACCCACTAGGATTGTGGAAACTTAATAGTCCATAATGCAGTGTGATTTGGTTAAGGCTCAAATGGTGATTTTAATTCTGTGTTTATGAAAGGTGCAATTTTAAATGCAAGGAATCTTGTTTGAATTAGCAGTCAGTAAAGATACAGAAAGTACTTTAAGCAGAAGTATAATTAAAAGACAAAAAATAAAATTACATCATATTAAAAAAAAATAGCCATAGGAAAAAAAATGCCATTTATAAACAGTTTCCATATTGTTGAATGTATATTACATTGGTTTTTACCCAATACAAAGGAAGCAATGTCTGTTAATGCAAGTAATATTATGCAAGCTACTGTTGTAAAAGGTGTGCAAGGGGTACTGTGCTATGCTTTCCTTTGCTGCAACAGCAATCTGGAAATTAGCCAAAGCAATGTTCCTTTTAAAACTTGCTGTGCTACTATTGTATGCGGGTGTAGGGGGTGAGGGGTGGGAAAAGCACTGAAACTGAAAAGGGCAAATTTTTGAACACTCACAAATCTTCCATCATGACCTAGGCTTCAACTAAGATCTAAATTAAGAGCAAACAAATCCACAGAAAGCAAAAAACAAACCAACCTCCTTAATGAATACTTCAGTTGAAATTGTGTGTACTTTAAGCACTTCAGTGTCAGCTTGCAGTCCTGAAACTCTTGACCAGTGGATTTCTGGACCAGTGGACCAGCACTTAGCCTGGATTTCTGATGATTCAAGCTGATTCAATTGGAGAAGCTTTTAGGGACAGCTGATCACAAGCAAGCAAAAAGCTGTGTAGGAAATAAACTAGCCAACCAGGAAAAAATTTATTTTTCAGAACTCACACCTTCCATACTTGGTAGAATAGTTTTAATTGTAGCTACATGTTCTGGCATTTTGCAGATACTATGGCAAACAAGTCTCATCCAGTACTGTAAGAATCAACCCTATACTAACCTAATCATGCTATGTTCTATCCCACACAAGTATACGGTATGACCTACCCCCCACTGAAAAACTCATACACCCATGTATGAGGTCATGGAGGCCTCATCCCTGGAGACAATCCAGGTCAGGCTTGATACAGCTCTGAGCAACCTGATCTGGTTAAAGATGTCTCTGCTAACTGCAGGGGGTTGGACTAGATGACCTTTAAAGGTCCCTTCCAACCTAACATGTTCTATGGTTGTATGCATTTAATTGGAATTACTTTTGCACATGCATTTGAAACACTATGCTCAGTTTTTCAGGAACTCCAGCAGTTTTGAATGCACTGGGTTTTGCTTCATGATTCCCACCTCCCTTTTTCACCTATTTGCTTAGCCTAATGTTGATAGTTTCACAGGGTATTTTGGGTTGAAATTTTTTTTTCATTTTTATTTTCCTTCCAGGGACAAGAACATCTTTCACTAGTTGAAGGTTCTCAAAGCCTCATCCAACCTGACTTTGAAAAGTTCCAATGATGGGACAACTCCAGGCAACCTGTTTTACTGTCTCTCCACCCTCACTGTAAAATATTTCCTCTTTATTTTCAGTCTAAACCCATCACCTTTCAGTTTAAAGCAATTGCCACTTGTCCTGTCACTACCTGTTACTTCTTGTAAGACCCTTTAAGTATTGAAATGTTGCAATAACAACTGGCCAGAACCTTCTCTCCTCCAGGCTGAAAAACCCCAACTCGCTCAGCTTCTCTTCATAGGACAGGTATTCTAGCTTTCTGGCCATCTTTGTAGCCTTCCTCTGGACCTGATCTAACAGGTCCACATCCTTGCTGTATTGGGGATCCCAGAACTTGATTCAGTACTCCAGGAGGGGTCTTCTGAGAGTGGAGTAGGGGATAGAATCACCTCCCACAACTTGGTGCTGGCCAGACTTCTGATGCATCTCAGGATACAATTTGCTTTCTGGGCTGTAAGTGCACTTGCTAGTTCATATCTAAGACCTTCCACTAGGTTTTCCTGTTTCATATTGGCCTGGTTCTGCAGCCTGTCACGGTCCCTCTGGATGGCATTCCTTCCCTCAAGTATGTGATGTACCATCCTTTCTGTGTTTCTTTAACAGCTTACATAAATGTGCCTGAGAAGTCACATAGATCCATTTTAGGCAGACACTTGTTACACTGGTTCCTGGTGTGAAAAAGAAGTGCAAAGGAAGAGGAAATTCCTGATGCTTCCATAAGCACACACAGTCTTTTAATTTGGAGGATAGCACTGCTTAATCGAAGGTGTGAGAAACATCTCTCTAAGATGATGTTGTTTCTCCCTTCAAAAAGAAAATATGTTTCTCTTTTTAATATGTCTCTGCTTTTTAAAATGGCCTGGTATTAAAAGAGTGCTTGGATTTAAAGCTATTATTTATCAGTATCAAATTGCTTCTTCATGGTAAATTGTTACTTCATACCCTAGTATAAAGTTCAGTATTGCAAGGAAAAATGTAACGTATGACAATGTAACATGTTAAAGAAAAAAAAATTACATCCCTCATGTATTAAGTAATCCACAATTTTGAGCAACTCTATCTGAACTAAAAGACTTATCTCATATAAACTTTAATCTATTTCTGCAGTTCTCTTAATACAAACTCTCAGTTGTAAGTTTCTTGTTTACTCATTTAATCTATCCTGGGATTTGTGCAGGGCATTGTAGAAAAAAAAGAAGATATAGAATGAGATACAAAGCAAGGTCTTTCATCCTAAATACATGTGCTGGCAAATAACTTTTTTTCCAGTAGCAGCAGTGACAACTGGAAGCACAATGCTCTTGATATACTCTACAGTTCTGAGACTGCTGAGATAACTAAATCTAGAGGACAATCACAGGAGCATTGATGTAATCCAAAGAAAATTAATTGGCAATGCTAAGCCTAAAATTAAAAAAAAAAAAAAAAAAAAAAAAAAAGAGACAGTCGTGGGGAACAACATAAGAAGTAGAAATGCCATTTGACCTCCTTCTTTTTCCTGGTAAAATGATTATAACATCATTATGGTCTAGGGACTTAATGAGTGTAAAAAGTATCTTATGAAGGGCACTGCTTTAGGGGCAAAGTAGCCTTTAATAACCACATATTGCATCTGCTCTTATCTCAACCTTTTGCAAGAGAATATCAGGAAAAAATTAAATAAGTACCTAATCCAAGAAGAGTTGTATAGTTGTATATAATGAGAGCGACATGCCTCTCATATTCTGAAATGCTGAAGAGACAAACCATTTCCTGGAGTGTATAATAATACTCTTAAGGATTACATTTATTAAAGTCTCATGGTCATATACTCCAAGAGTCAAGACAAAACAATTTTATTTTAATCTAGTTCACGGAAACCAGATCTCAGTCTGCTAAAGATATGGTACTATAAAAATTAAAAAGTGACATATTCATTTAAAGGTTGGAAGAGCCACAGGATAAGAATATACACACGGCAGATGTTCTAAATATTTGAGGGGGGGGCTGTTTATTTTGCTCTCATGATAAGGTTTTAGTTTGGTTTTAAGGTTCATTTCTATCTGGATAGGACCAAGAAGACATCTGTTTTTTGTCAAAAAGACATATAAGGAAACTTTATAGAATTTAACTAATAGAATTATATGGCCTGAAGATGGATTGGATATGAAACAGTTATAAATTTTCAATTAATATTTGAACAGCTGATCTCACAACCCCTTGTATACCACAGAACTCATGTGACCCAAATCACAGTCTTGAGCATTCCCATGTTTCCTTTGAGAGCCAATGTAATCCTTTCACGAGCACACCTAGCTGAACACATGAGCTTTAGGCGGGCAGATTTTAAAAGGCTTCTGAGTTGTTGTGATTCAGGGCTGACTGGTCTTGCTTAACATATTCTGATGTAGGTAATGAAATTCCTTGCCACAAAACGCCTTCAGAGAGAAAAGGGATTGTACCAGATATAAGCTAACCCATAATTTAATAATTTTCTCTTCTTTTCCTCCTCAGTACACAAATGCAAAGTTGGATATATTTCTAAAGATCCTATTGCCTACAGTACTGTCTGAAACAGTGGCAAGTTAGTGAAATACAAAAGCACACCTTTAAGCAGCATATTTTTTTATGTGTGTGTACTGTTAGGAGATGCTGAAAACCCATTTACAAACTTTTAATCAGCCTTTGGTTGTCCTAATAGCATTTAAAAATAAATGTTGTACACCAATTTTTGATCTATATATAAGAAATAGTACATGTGAAATATACATCACTCTCCTTATAGAACATGAGTTCCTAGGATCTGAAAGCCCCACACAGAGCAATTAATTAAATATTATGTGATGTAGTAAGTAAGCATGACTATTCTTACAGAAGTTACTGGATGCCTTCTTTGTTTTATATGTGCAAACAAAATTCTCACTCCAATAGATTAAATGCACTAATGGATGATTGATCTGAAGAGAATGAACATCCTTCATCCTCATGATGACAAGATTTTTCAGCATTACAGGTTTTTTTTCCAGTAAAGAGAGGGAGAAAACTGTGAATATTCAGCCCAGAAAACAAAGAATGAGGCACATTATCTTTCCAGACAACTAAGCAGACAAATAACTACGAAATAACAAATCAAACCAAGAGGTGACAAGGAAAAGATCAAGAATACAAAGGAATATGTTTGTAAGGGAACAAACATCAGATAGGTAAATATAGTCTTAGAAAAATTGTCAAGAACTGAAAAGGTCAATAAGGGCATGTACAATAAGGGACTTACGAAGGTAAAATCTAGAAAAAAGTGATCTGGAACAAATTTTGCATTTTATCTCAGATAATCAACTGCTGAGCACTAAAGTCAGATGTAATGAAAGTTATGTTTGGTGTTTCCTTGGTTTCGGCTGGCATAGAATTAATTTTCTTCATAGTAGCTAGTACTGATAATAATGTTGATAATACAGAGATGTTTATGTTACATAGACGTGTTCATAGAGATGTCTTTTGTTATTGCTGAGTAGCTCTTGCAGAGTCAAGGACTTCTCTGCTTCTCACCCTACTCTAACCAACAAGTAGTCTGGGGGTGCACAAGGAGTTGGGAGGGGACACAGCCAGGACAGCTGACCCCAACTGACCAAAGGGATATCCCCTACCATATGATGTCATGCTCAGCATATAAATCTGAGGGAAGAAGATGTGAGGAGGTGGGCAACAACATTCAGCATTTGTCTTCCTAAGTAACAATGATGGAGCCCTGCTTTCCTGGCAATGGCTGAACACCTGCCTGTCCATGGGCAGTGAGGAATTAATTCCTTGTCTTGCTTTGCTTGTGTGCATGGCTTTTGATTTACCTGTTAAGTTGCCTTTACCTCAATCCACTTTCACTCTTCTGATTCTCTCCCCGTTCCCACCTGGGGCAGAGTGAGTGAGCAGCTGTGTGGTGCTTAGCTGCCAGCTTTGGTAAAACCGTAACAGTCCTTTCTGGTGCCCAACTTGGGGCTTAAGGTGTTCAAACTAATGACAGATTTTATTGGAATGTGCTAGACTGAATTTGTAGCTGCTAATGTTCTTTAGTTATTAATTGTCAGTCTCCTGTGCTTGCCGTGGGGATTGCTTGCATTACTGTACATGAGAGCGTAGCATTTGTTGGTGGCTGCTTCTTGCTTTCTCTGCTCACTGTGATGCTTTAGTGCTTATCACCTGTGCTCTGCCTGGGAACATTTTGATAGCATCAATGGCAATGATGTTCATGGGCTGGCAGATGGCCAGGGCATCCCTGACAGTTTCTGTGCTGCTGTACTAGACAGGCTGGAACTCCTGTCTGAACTCGAATTGAAGGGACCATGACCTGTTGATGAGTTAATGTGGGAGAAGGACACCCCAAAGTGTCTCTGGCCATGAATAAGTCCACCCCAGACCAGGAATATCTCAAAGCATCTATGACTATGGTTATGTCTGTTGCGCAGCAGGTATACTTCTGGAGGGATTGTGAGCCAATAATAATCCCACAATGGAGAAGGTAGACCTCAATGCATCTGTGGCAAGGATAAGACCATGTTGCAGCAGGTACACCTTGAGCTTTATGAAAGGAAATTATGGACGTCTCTTTATCACACTGCCTGCTGAAGTCCTCTGCAAACCTTGCCTTACAGTTCTGCTGATCTTATTCAGGCTGCCTCTGGCAGTTTCAACATTAATTTTGATCCGAAAATTGAATTTTGTAATTACTTCGTATTGGGTCCAATTTTATTGCACTTTTCATTGCCTGGCAGTTTTCCTGAGACTATATTTGTCCACCCATTACCTGTTCCACTGCTGAAATGTTTTACTAGTATATTTTTTCTTAATCTCAGTGTAACATCCTGATTTAGATTTTTTATTTAATACGGAGTTATTTGATTTATCATCTGCTAGGAATTGTTTTATTCATGTTGGATTGGGACTGTTTTAAATGAGTTTTTAAATTCCTCTGAAATTAATTATCCTTCATATTTGCTACTTGCAAAGTGTAAAATGTGTTCAAAATGAAGACTGTTTTAACCTTTATGTGCGATCATATCCCGTAATTTTCTCCTTCAGCTGTTATTTGAGATCTTGTGCCTGTTTTCAAGGCTGTATTGTATAAAAACTGAAAAGATGAGCTTGTCTATATTTCTTATATAAAATGAAAGTTCTGGGTTGTCACGCATGGTTGCTGCAATCACATGTGCTCATAGAGGAGAAACATAAGAAAAATAAATCAACAGAAACTCAAAACTCCATAACTTATTTAAAAAGTTATGAAATAAAACAATTTATTTTTTAAAAAAATTAAATGCCTGTTATTTTTACTATGTCCCCTTCTATAAGATTTGTATAAAATGTGTAAATATAATATAAATCTTAGATTTATGGCAACTTTATTCTGTATTCTGTTTGTGGGGTCAGTTAAATTTTAAAAGCAAGCATTTCTCAAATACATTTCTAAGTTGGTAAATGAAAAAGAATTGCTTTCCAGAATAAAATGTTTGCTGGACTATGCCCTTCTTTTTAAGATGCCATTTGGATTACGCTGTATACGATGTTCATTTATTTGACTCTAAGGAGGAAAATAAGGGCAGTCATTGCAGGGTGTCTCAGTATCCTCAGTCTTTAGCTATGTCCTAAAGTGACTTATGCCTGTATGATGAAGTGTATATAGCCCTCTGGGTTTCCTCCAACCGTCTGAGTCAACTCTGCTGTGGAAAGACAGTTGACTGACTTTCCATGCAACAATACCTATGACTTACTGTCTAGGACAATGGGTCATGTGAGTGGCAACTGTCAGTACCAAGCTGTGCAAATGTGCTCCAAGATGTCCAGGAGCTAAGCACAGTTTTTCGTTCCAACGTATTTCCTATTATATACAAAAAGTATGTTTTCATTCTGTTTATGTGGGCAGCTGCTATCTTCTAGGAAGAAGTATAAAAGCAGGAAGGAGAGGAGACTTCAGTGTCTTGCCAGTAAGGAGTATATAGGACCTGGATGAGAAAGCGAGGGGTCAAGGGCAAACAGAAAGACTTCAAAGTATCAGGACTGAATGGCTGGAAAGCTTGGGAGTTCAACAAGGGTAATGAGTTATCTCAGCAAAAGAGCTCCAATGATCCTTCTGCCCAACTCATCTTCTTTTATTGAGAGCCTAAGAATATCCAGAGAGGTAGGCTAGTGAAAAAGTCATATCACCATCCAGATTTTTGATTGTAGGGTGTCAGTCAGTATGCATTGTCTCTAGCATAATTAAAATTGATTTCCCAAGAGTCTGAGTTGCACTACCCTCCAAGAAGCTGTTGCTGCACAAAAAGGAATAAGATTTCTGAAGATTATTTAAATTTCATTTAGATATAAATATTACTCTTTGCTTCAAATTGCATACGAGTAATACAGTTATGTTAGCCTTGGTGAGCTGGTGAGTGTGGAACTTTAATACATAATTCAGGTGTAAAAAATGCCTCAGCAATCCTCATGCACACCTTGGCCAACGATTTATATTAACATATTCAAATTTGCCAAGGGCTTACTCAAATGTTACTTCCAACTGGAAAAAAAAAGAAGAAAAAAAAAGTTAGATTTGAAGTCTCTATGTTATTAAAAAAAGCTGTTTAAATCCATTCTTGACTGCTCACTTAGGAATAGGATTATGAAAGCAACAGATTTTCTATTAAAATATTTATAGAATGAACTAGTAGCTTTCTTAGAGGAAGTTCCCTATTTATTCTGTTTGGGAATGGTAACAAGTGGGCTTGAAGGAACACTTAACCTTTAAAATAAGGAAATTAAAATTCTTTACCACATGCTGCTAAATACTAAAGCTGAAGTTTCCTGTGTTAATTCACATAATAATAATGCCATGCAGAATATTTGTCATAAGCTGCAAAGTTATTTTTCTAAAATACAGAATCACTGACTCTGAAGAGACACCTTAAATGATGTCTGCTCAATCTACTAATGAAAAAGAAACAAATATTCTTGTATAAAATATTGAAAAAGGATGAGCCACATTTCAAACACAATTCCCTTTGCAAAGGAAGAAACATTTAGGTAATTTGTCATGCATTTTTGCATGCTTGTTTGTCTCATCAGAATACATGTGAACAGATTCCTTAATGAGCCACATTTGTTTTATTTAGATAATGTTTCTGCAGTGCTTTGAACATGTAAAGTGCTATGTAAGTGCTCGGTATTATTCAGCCCAATCCTCAGCCATTAATCAAATAGAACTCTCCATAGACTGTGATTATTTGATTCCTGATGCAGCCTATTCTTATATAAGATAAGAAGAAATAATTTCAAAATTATTTCTGTCTCATACAATACTGTGACTTGGGTCTATTAAATTTTACTCATAGTAGAAGGAAGCAGAATATCAGACTAAACTCCTCTTTGTCAAAAAAGAATCAAGAAAAATGAGAGGGAGAAGGACTTGTTCTGAGGGGCGTTACAGCTATGATTAAGAATCCAGAGTACACATATAGGTCACAAGTTCAACTTCAGTCCAAGACACTAATGGCTAAAAATCATTACCAGATGAAAGTTATTTTCTTGTCCATATGAAAATTGGGGCAAAATTAGTGTTCGGAGCTTATAGAGGACAGAGAGTTGTATTTTTAACACCACCATCTTATTAGGTAGTACTTACCTTTTGGAAACAGCCCCAAGACTCTGATCTTTAGCACAAAACACTCCTGTTCCAAACTAACATAATTTAAACTCTGAATTAGGGCCTCCTAGCTGAAGTTAGTGAAGAGCCTTGGAGGCTAAAGACCAAACAGACTAGGAGAAATGAGTTTTTAAATGTAAGGAGAAAATAAATTAGAAAATGCTATGCATTTGTTTCTAAACCAAACAGAATTTACTCTTATAGGCAGGGGAAATAGCTACAGTACCATACCTGACATCCGTATTGCCCTTATTTAAACCAGTGGTAAACATGCCAGAGTCACCTGATGAGTAATGGAAAAAATGATAGACTGTTCTTCAGGAAAAAATTAAAACAGTGGATGAGATTCTTCTGCAGCTTCTAACAAAAAATACAGTGCCTCATTTTTTGACATCTCACAAAATTTGTTTTCCACAGATCAATCATTCTGAATCTTTAGCATCAGTTCATTATGATGAACATTCTTGTGTTAATTACAGAGAGAGAGACTTAAGAAGTTCTTATTATGGATCTTTGTGAAGAAATGAGTTTGAGAAACTCAAAAAATAGGGATTAAATCAAACAGAAATAAAGAGTAACAATAAATCATCGATATTATGTACTAGACAAGATTTTTAAAGGACCTTTATAGAACAATGGAAATTTCAATTATGTATGGTATTTACTACTTAATTTCTATGTAATTAACTACTTTAGTACTACTAATGTTTACCTTGTGGAAGGCTAAAGGAAGTCGTGTTCAGAGGTGTGTGTGGAGACTTGTACTCCTCAATGAATTTACATCTCATGTACTGAACAGAGAAAAATGTGAAATAAATATGTTTGTTGATAATGCAGAGTAACAAAATTTTATTTTATTTTTTATTTTTAAACTCAAAATTGCTGCATGACAATCTCACAAAACATGAAAAAAAAAAGATATTCAACGTGAAATATGCACAGGGTAAAATAAATATAACTGTACACACAGTTAAAAATATCACTCAAGACAGTTACGGTCAATTGTTCAGCCATTGTGCTCTAACCAGAGACAGCAGCTACGCCCCATGCAGCTGCTCATGCACTCCACCCTGCCACCCTTCCCACCCTCCTGTCGGGATGGGGAAGAGAGGTGAAAAAGTGAAAGTGAGAAAACTTGTGGGTTGAGATAAAGACAGTTCAATAGGTAAAGCAAAAACCACACACACAAGCAAAGCAAGACAAGGAATTAATTCCCCACTGTCCATGGGCAGGCAAGAGTTAAGCAGGGCTGCATCATGCCTTACCATTACTTGGGAAGTCAAACAACATTGCTTCAAAAGTCCCTCTCTTCCTTCTTCTTCCCCCAGATTTATATGCTGAGCATGACATCATAAGGTAAGAGATATTCCTTTGGTCAGTTGGGGTGAGCTGTCCTGGCTGTGTCCCCTCCCAACTCCTTGTGCACCCCCAGCCTACTTGCTGGTTGGAGTGGGGTGAGGAGCAGAGAAGTCCTTGACTCTGTGCAAGCACTGCTCAGCAGTAACTAAAATATTCCTCAATTATCAGCATTGTTTTCAGCACAAACACAAGACAACCTCATACTAACTACTGTGAAGAAAATTAACTCTGTCTCAGTTGAAACCAGGATTCAGTACTGATAGAAAAAACTTTTAGAATTATTAGGAAAGGAGATGAAAGAAAGAATCAGAAAGCATCACCTGGCTACTGAATAAAAGGCCTATCTGTGCGATCTGTCCTAAGGAACCTGCTTTGGCAGGGGAGTTGGACTCAATGATCTCTGGAGGTCCCTTCCAACCCCTACACTCTGTCTTTCTGTGATTTTCTATCTTATTATGTTGTTAATTGACAGAGTATAATGGGAAAAGATATTAAAAAAAAGGTAAATAAAGATTTTAAATTTCTTTACAACAGTAAAGTCAGTCAACTAGGAGCTTAAAAATATGAAAACTCTGTGGAAGTTATAACATATCTTTACATCACAATTAGTGAGATGTAGAAAAAATATAAAACACTGTTTTCCACAACATATGAATTAAGGGTCATCAAATGAAATAATCAGGTACTAGTTTAAAGCAAGCATAAGAAAATATATTTTCATGTAACAGGCAATTAAATCGTAGCACTTACTGCTCAGAATATTGTGCATGTTAACAGTTGAGATGGGTTAAAAAAGCAATTAGACAATTTCAGGAGCAAAAGTGTGTCAAAAGCTATTAAACACAAAGATACACTTTCTAGTTAGGAAGTCTGTACCACAAACTGATGAAAGCTTAAACTTACCCAATAAATTGTCCTCATATAGAAAATTATCCTCTTATAAGGAATTGATAGGCTTGATTCCAAGCAGGAAAGAAGCTCAGGTAAGGATAAGGTTAATAACATTTCTGTATAATGGTGCAACATTTTAAAATGCAATGGAATGGAAAAGAAAGGAACTCACTTTACTCTAGATTAAGGAATACGGTTTTGGGGGTTTGGAATTGTTCAGCTTACCTGAAATAAGCATAATTTTGACAATAATATATGTAAAACCCTCACAGCTTTATTTTAAAATAAATTTTATGTCACTCTTGGGACTACTTGGTGAAAGATAATCTTAAAAGGTTACATATACTGTTACAAGATGCCAAAATCCAAATGCAAATCAAATATAGTTGAGTAAGATCAAGATGCAGGTAGGAATCTTTTCTCAGCAATTCCAAAACACATGTAGAAGAAAGGCTATAAGATCCCATTTCCAGAAGCACAAACTATCAACCACCATTTGACTTCTTTTGACATACGTATTTACTCCATGACTTAAGCATGTCAGCAGATATCAGTGGAAAAATGAATTTCAGATAGTCCCATTTTTATTACTGAAAGGTGATGCTCAAAGCTGCTTTCTTCCCAATTTACATCATACAATAATCTAAACTTGCTTCTCTTTTTCCCTCAAGCTATTTGTAGATGCGAGTCCTCAAATTGCACTTGTGTCTGTGCTTCAGTGGGTCTAAAAACTTACTTTCATCTGTTGCCATTTCACATGGTCAGTCCTCAATGGGAGATTATTTTATACTCCATTACCTCCGAGTTGAACTTTGACTGAAGTATAGCTATTATGAAACCCTACTCAAAGTCACAAATTTTCCTATCATTTAAGAGAACTGCATGCATTTTTACCACATTGGTTACTTCTCTAGCCCTGCTGGTTTATATGACCTTAGACTCTCTCAATCCATAATGACATTGCAGTTAAAATGAAAAAGTTTTTTTTTTTTTTTAAATTGGATTCAATTGAACTACTTCTACAGCTACTTCAGATAACAGTATGACCTAACAATTTCAGCTTGATTTTAAGAATTCTTTTAAAGCAAGTTTATCTGATTAAAATTGTTTAAAGCCACCAGGATTTGAGCTCCTATCTTGGCAATTTAACAAGTCATAAAGTGAAAGTGTCCTGTTTTTTGATGACATGTTGCTGAATGATGCCACCTTTTCCACAGAGAAGCTCTATTGAATCTGAACTTTAAAAAAAGTAGGCAGTAGGGAGAAAAAGGTGAATTTTAAAAGGCTCCCTAACTGACAAACTTTTAAAAAGTCATTCATAATTTGAAGCCTGAAAATTCTTAATAAACCAGAATCCCAATAGTCTTGAAGATCAGAAGGATAGATGAAGATAGTTAAATGCAATTTTACCATAACACTGGGTCTTTGAGCTAACTTAGATTAAAAATACACAGAAAAGCAGCCAGAGAAGGACATGTTGCTTTCCATTTCCAGATGGGACTTTCAAACTGGGATCGTATGTCTTGTATTCTTTAGGAAGTACCAAAAAGATAGAAATCTCAGTTAATTTTAGCTAAAAGGGAAGAAGCATTGGACACATTTTCAGCATAAAAAGAAAGTATCAGTACAAACTTACTTTTCATATCATCCATCATCACCAAAATTATACGGTTTCAGTCTTTAGGTAAATGTTGCAGCCAGGGAACACAAGTAGCTGATCCATTTCTTTTCTGTTTCCTACCTACACATTTCCTTCCTTTACTGATATTATCTTGGATGAATGATGTTCTAAAATGTTTTCCTGTAATCTGTAGAGGTCAAGGTGCAGATCTTATAGATAGCCCTTTGGATTAAAAAAAAAAAAAATCACCAAAAAACCAAACAACCCTGATACAGCATATAGAAATACATCAAACTCAACAACCCTTAAACTCACCCTCTATCTGCTTATTTTATTCAGTTTTCAAGTGTACTATTCCAAGTCATGCTCTCTGAACTGGGTCAGAAATCTTTAGGTGAATAGTAATTTATCAAACATACTCTCTAGGTCATCTTAGCAGTTAGATTCAATAGGTGGATCTTCCTGAGCAGACAGAAGTTATAAAATTGCCAAATTTAGGGCATGTGTTTACACCAGTGTTCAGAATAAATTTTTTATTTAAAGAAACTGTTAATGAAGAGTCAGGATGCCTGGCTTTCACTTATTTCTCCATAAAATCAAAGAATTAAACAGTATCAAGTGAAAAAACTGAGAAAGTCCAGCACCAGAACACAGTGTGGAGGGTGATTTCAGATTCTCACCTTACTTTGTCACATAACAGAGAAGCAGGACTTGAATCTAGACCACCCACATTCTGGACTGGTAATCTGATCTGGCAAAGGACAAAAGAAGTATTACTGCTAGTTGTCCAAATACAGTCCTTCCAGCAGCTAGTAAAACAAATAGTGATTTAATTTTTTTCTACAGAGCCCAGAATCTTTCTTTATACAGCTCAGAAAAAAATGGAGAAACGACAGAACTTTTTTTCTAAACCAAATATTTTTTCTGTTATTTTTTTCTGATTGTTGCAGGACTACAACCAAAACTAGATTAAAACAGATCATATAGTCTTACTTATCACCCACTGTTCCCTAGAGATGTTTAAATGCTTGACACTGCACTTTCATATCCAGGACCACCACATCAATCACATAAGAAAGCACGCTGGGCAACAGTGCATACAATCATTCTATATTTAATGCCATTTCTTTTTTTTTTAAATTAAAAACAGTTCTAAATAAACAAAAGAATCAGGTTCCTTTTTCATTAATCCTTGCCACATTTTCTTGTCATATTCATAGAGCACATTTCATAGTTTCTCTTAAATACATGCAGTTCGATCTTAATCAAATTGTGTCAGCATTGTATGATGTACTAAGTTAATGTGAAGAAAAAGTGAGGGTGTGTTTAGTCCGTGCTTAGGTAAGATGTTGTGATCCCAGTTTTGTCTGCGTGCCATCCCAGCAGGAATTCCAAGGGAGTTGACAGTCTCTCTATACATGCCTCCAGGTATCCAAACCTTGTGGTGCTGTACTAATGGCATACTATTCCTCTGGGTAGGCTTAGGGGTTCTGCATGCTCCAGAAATTTCATATTGACTCCCTGGGATCTCAGGAAAGATAACTGAGGACAGCAAAAAGTTAGCGTACTGATGTATTCAATAGGCTGAAGATAATTTTGGAAGCAGAACATGCGTAGCACAGCAATTCTTTTACTAACAACAAATAATGTCTTGGTTATCAATAAGAAAATGCAGATTGCTGTGTAGTTTATGAAAACAAAGAAAACCCTTTCAAAAGTTCATTTAATTTCATTTCAAAATTCACATTAAAATAGTAAAAATTTGGTATTCCAGAAATTATTATTGTAGAGACCCAAAGAGTTGTGAGCGGTTAATACAACTAATGCAGCATTTCCAGAGAAGATGAATGTGAGGCTTGTTGAAGTGGAAGATTAAGTTGCTTTTCCTTTTGATATTATTGTTTCACAAAAAATGTGCTTTGTTAGCTACTGCGTTAAAGCTTTTAGATACGTGACAATGAAACACTTAGGAGCTAATGCACTAATAGCATCCTACTTGCAAATCACTGCACACACAGAGGACTTGACTCACATATCAAACTGGCAGCTGTCTCTCCATTTGCTATTTAATGAACCCAGCAGCTTCATTTATAATTTTTCATCTTAATTTTACTATGTAAGCTTGCAGAGGCCATACTGAACAGTGCCTGCAAGAAAAGGTGTATGGGCCACTTAAGAGACTCTCAGTTATTTTTGAAAGACCAACTCTTAGTATTCAAAATTTTTGTGTATATGAATCAAGTAATTCTGCAGAAGTCTGAGAAGGAGAAAAAATATTTTATTCTAGCAAACACTAAATACAACACTATTAATTGTCTTTGTTATTCAGGAAAAAATGCAGCACATACCTATGTTGATATCTATTAGGAAAAAGTTATTAAAAAAATTTAAATTTTTATTATTTAAAATAATATATGGCTCATTTTTGTGTTTCCTTAATACATCTTTGCATAAGTTTTGATATGGTCAGTATTACGATTTATTTCCTCAGGATTCGGTGTAGAATTGGTTTTACTTTAAACCTTTTAGGATGCAAATATGAAATAAGTTCATACAAGAGAAACTGCAACAGCAGCTACTAGAGATCTTGGTGATATCAGAAGTCACTTACAAAAACCGAGCCTAGTCTGCAAGTTAGAGTCATAGACCTTTTGATAAAAGGAATGCTTAACACTCTTGACTTCCAATTTTGAACTATCTTGTGATTCCTTTTATTGGTTTAGTTCCTAGACTGACTACTTCTATTTTTGTAATATTAAACATAGATGGTACTTGTTGTAAGGATTCTTGAGTGTAAAGAGAGGCCCATGATCAACATGCCTTCATTTTTACCACGATGAACATTCTAAGTACAGCATATTTTCACCCTGCAAAAGGTGATATCTAATAAACTACCAAGGTAGATTCTCATTCATCCTAGGTCTTTTCAGTTCCCTTCTCAGATGCCTACCCACTGTATCTAATACTGACACAAAGCAAGCTGTGTGGTGCTGTCAACACACTGGAGGGAAGGGATACCGTCCAACGGTGAGAGGTGAACCTGTGCAAACCACATGAAGTGCAGCAAGGCCAATTGAAAGGTCCTGGACATAGGTTGGGGCCATCCCAAGCACAAGTACAGGGTGGGTAGAGAGTGGATTAAGATAATCCCTTGGGAGGATGTTGGTGATTGAGTCAGCAATGTGCACTTGCAGCTGAGAAATCCAACCATATCCTGGGTTACATCAAAACTAGCATGACAGCAGGTGGAGAGAGGTGATTCTCCCCCTTTACTCCAGCCATGTGATACCTCACCCAAAGTACTGCATCCAGATCTGGGAAAAAGACATGGAACTGTTGGAGCAAGTACAGAGGAAGGCCACAAAGATGATCAGAAGGCTGGAGCATCTCTCCTATAAAGTTTAGCTTATTCAGCCTGGAGAAGTGAAGGCTCCAAGGAGACCTTGCAGTACCTGAAGGGAGCCTACAAGAAAGGGGGTACATTGAGATAGGACAAGGAGTAATGACTTCAAAATGAAGGAGGAAAGATTTGTATTAGAAGTTAGGATGAAATTATTTACCATGAGGATGGTGAGACAATGTAATAGATGGGGCTTTGTGCAGCCTGGTCTAATGGAGGGTGTCCGTGCCCAAGAGAAAATATAATTGACTTTCTCCCCTCTTCCTAATCTCAATTTCTTGTGTTTCACATGGGTCACACAAAATCTATCCTAATTTATTTAGTGAAGGAACAAGCAGTGCAATATATATTGCCTTTTATGTGCTACTCTATGCTCCTCACTGGTTCCTCTCGACCACTTTGGGCTTCTTCATTTTCCACTGCTCTGACATGTGTGTCCTATGAGTGACAGTGCACCAGGGGTGTCCCTGCCCTGGTATGGCTTCCCCACTGCTGCAGTCTTTCAGGGCTGTCTGTCACAGCATGGGTCAACCCATGTCTCTGCCTTCACTTTGTCCTCTGTGCACAGGCTGTAGTACCTTAGGAGTGTTCCTGCCCTGACATAGGCCATCCACAGCCAGAGTCTTTCAGAGTTTTCCCTAGCCCAGCGTGAGTCACCTCTTTCCTAAGAATCTCCAGCTATGCCCTTAGCTGCTTCCTCATCAGCATATTTTCTTCTGTTTCTTTCGAAAAGCATCTCCCTCTGCAAGTCTCCAATAGCATCCAGAGCACTGGCAGCCCCTTCTCTTCCTTAAAAATCTGTGAGATGTGTCACCACAGGGTCTTCTGTTGCACAGCAGTTTTGACAGGTGATAGGCTGCTCACACCAGTGTCAGACTGGGCTAGGACTGTCATAGGCCATTTTGTGGCCTACTCCACACAGAACCCCTCTGCAGCCCCTTGCTTCAAAACCCTCCCATTTATGCTCAATACAGACTCAGTGGTTCTGGATATGACTCTGAATACTAGTGACCTTAAAGTTACAGGCTGCACAACACAGCAAGACAGTGCAAAAATCCCTTCATCTCTCTAAGTCTGGTGGCTGTTTTCCATCCTGCAAAATGGAGATACTGGTGTTTTTAAATCTTCCAAAAAGTTCTTGGAACTCAGTATTCAAGTAGCCATCCTATACTGAGATGACAGTCATATATGGAACTAGGAGAGAGACTTCTCCTTCTGCAGTTAGCTCTAACTGTCGATCAATCAAAGCTAATCACATTAATGAAATTCATAAATGACGAACAAACACCCTCTAGGAAAAACAATAAATAATATTTCAAAAGCTATTATAAAAGCACAGCTGAGAAAAACAAAGGGAAATTTATCTTAGAACCGTCAGGCTAATGCATCTGAGAAAAGTGAATCTGAAATGCTGGCATTTAACATGACATACCTTTGAGAAGCCGTAACATTTGCAAGAGGCCATGGACTGATGATGGAACTGAACATAAGGGTAGAGCATTCTGACATAACAGTCACTTGGTTACACTTTGATGCAGGGTGGGCACTGTGCTGCAAAAAAGACACACAGTTGAATTTGATCCCTGCAAGCCACTCTGAAGACTACTGAATAGAAGCCATTGTCAGAGTGCTACAAGGGCTGATGAAGAAAGAAAGGAAAATAAAACTAAAAAATCGTCTATGAAGAGGGATCGGGGTGAAATGAAATGTATGTTCTTATTTATTTGTTTATTTAAGCTGTGGAAGAAGTTCTGGAAGAAAGATAATGGAAAACTTTATCCTAAATTATGTATTAAAAAAAATGTGGAGAAATATTACATTTACAATAATATTTACATTTACATTATATTTCTGACTAGTAATTAACTGTTTATCAGTTGGTTGCTCAAATGCCAAGGTAAGTACTTGTATCTAACTTTCCTTTACTTCATTTTCATATTTCTCTTCTCTGCCAACATCTGAGCTTCAAAAGAAGGAACTTCAAGAAAAAGAGTCCAAGAAATCTCTTCATATGTTTTTATCACCTTATATTGTGAATACACTGTACCAGGATGATTATGCAAAACCACAGAAAAAGCGATCATATTAAGGTCCACTTAAGGTAAGGGTTTACTTAATAAAAATACTCAAATGAAATTTTAGGCAGGTACAGGATTTATACTCTGTGGGCCAAATCCTAGGAGTGCTGTGACACTATTTTAGCTGATCGCTGTGTGGTTGGCCTCAAACTCCCTGATGTGGAATTGCCTTCACAAAGGCTAGAGCTGACAGCAAGGGAATGCTGAAACAGAAGCAGCATGAAAAATATTGGTTCTCCCTAGTTCAGCAAATATTAGCAGTAAATCTTTAAGTGAAATGGACTTCTGACAAGACGTCTCAGCTGAAACCAGTACTCGAAAACGTAATTTTAATACTGCATTACACTCAGGAATCTGAAACAGTTAAGTGCAGGTGTAGTGGTTGCTCTTTTTAATGGTAACATTTCTTAGTAGCTGCCACACCATGGCATCTGCGAGAGCACAGTGCTTCCTATTCCAAAGATGAAACTATTCTGGTGTCTTCTGTATCAGCATCGCAACTGTACCCTTTTATTAAGCACAAATTACTGCACATCATCTACAAGGTGATTACGGTCATCAGCTCAAATCTAAGCTGACAATGGAGTATTTTGCAAAGTCATTCCATGACTGCATTCAAAGAATATATAATAAAAATGGAGGAGCTCGGTACCTGGACTTTACTGTGTTTCTTTACTTCTCTGTATGAGAATGTGACTATCCTTTGCAGGCTTGAATGGATTGCAGCACTTATTGCTGTTAAAAATCAACTAATGAGAAAAAATTAATAGAGCTGTTTTCACTTGGTCAGGTACTTGTTAATTCACAGGTGATATTATGAAGTTCTGAACTTCAGGGAAAGTGCAAGTCTTGACACTGTCTTAATCTCTAAGTCACTAGTTCTGTAGTCTCTTCTTTCACCTTAGTTGCTGTCGTGGTTTTGCGAGGTTGGGTGCTGGAAAAGAACAGGGGTGCACAAAATGGCTGCTGTGAGGAGCTGCAAGAATTCTCTGGAGCTCCAAAATGTAAACAATCCAAGGCCAGAATCATTGTTGACCGGGGCCAAGCCAATGAGAGATAGTCACAGCGCCTCTGAGAATCACATATAGGAGAAAACAACACGGAAGCAGCGGCATTTTGCCACCGGAGAAGGGAGTGAGAAGATGTAACGAGCTGTGCAGACACCAAGGCCGGGGAGGGGGAGTAGGCACCCAGGTGCCTAAGAGAAAGATGCCCCTGCAGCCCGTGGAGAAATCCCATGGTAAAGGCCGAGACCCCACCTGCAGCCCGTGGAGGGGCTCCACGCTGTATGGAGCAGGTGGAGACATAGAGAAGACGCTGTGACCCTTACGCTGAAGCAAGCCCCTGCCAGCACTTG
>VZTU01018329.1:43483-62998 GCA_013400835.1 Zapornia atra
TTAGAATGGAGGGGTGGGGGGAAGGTGCTACTGAGAACCCCATTTTCCCCAGTCCCTGCCCCCCCTGTACTGCGAGTGGGGGGGAAGAAGGGAGCAAGATTCTGATTAAAGTCTGCTAAGAAGGGAGTGGTGGGGGGAACGTGTTTTTAAGATCTGCTTGCATTTGTTTTAAGATTTGATTGCACTCCTGACTCCGGTTCTTCACTGTTCTTTCTAGTGTAGTGTAATAAATTAGAATAGTTCTTTCCTGCACTGTGTTGAGTCTGTTTCGCCCATATCGTCGCTGATAAAATGATCTCTCCTTGTCCTTATCTTGACTCCTAAGCCTCTTAATATATCTTTTCTCCCCTGTCCACCTGGAAAGGGGAGTAAAAGACTGGTTTTGGTGGGCACCTGGCCTCCAGCCAGGGCTAAACCACCACAGTTGCCAAACACAATTTTGATAAAAGCTAGTCAGTAGTTCTTCTTTGTTTCTTTGATGTTGTGATAGATAAGCATATATAAAGTGTTTGGAAACAGCTATTTTGCTAGTAAATAGAAGGTTGCAGCATCAAGCTTTAGTATTCACTAGACAATATTTCATATTTGAAACCTTTTCTGTGTTTTTTAAAAGAGTACTTAAATTCATTAAAGGTTTGTGGGGCTTTTTTTCTGGAAAAAAATAAAAAAGGTAGAAGAGAATTAAGTTCAAAACAGCAGATATATTTTGAGATGCAATCATTGGCCCAGGTTCCATCCATCACTGAAGAGCCCTGATGACAGCTATAAATCAATGGATTAAGTGTTCTGCACTTTTTTGTTCATCAGAAGGAAGTGTGGGTGTAGGGTGAGTGTTGCATCTCATGAGGGTTTGGTAACCTGGTGGCCTATACCATGTTAAAGTATTCTTTATTCTGTGAATGCAACCAGAATAGTACTGTGCAAGCAGGACTGGTTAATCTTTAGCCCACACAGACTTGAAAGACAAGATACAATGACGAAAAGGAAGAAAACAAGTAAAATAAAAAGTTCTTTACAACCTGTCCTGGATGAAAAATGAGGACACAAAGCTGGAGTTTATATCAATTGTGATGCGCAAACCAAAAGTCTGTACATCGCCATCTAAAGTTTTTTACTTTCGTATCTGTTTCTGACTCAAATCCAATGGAAAAAATATTCATTAAAGACAATTCCTGACAGTCATCTGAATTTCAGTAACTTGTTCTCATGTGACACTTGAGTAGCCCCATGGAGAAATTTGTGACCACTACTTCTACTGATGACCCTGTACAGCCCTAGACATCCAGACCATGCAGGACCTCTCTTACTGACCAAGGAGTAAAAGAAACAGAGCATGGGGATTGATGAGGCAGGTGAGATGATGAAAGAAAGGAGGGGACTAGAGTCTTAGTTTTTGGAAAAGGTTATTGGTAAGAGAATAAGAAGTGCTGATTAGAAAAAAGGTTGGGGATCCAGGAGTTTAGGATTACGATTCAGTTTGGTGACATGGAATTTAGTAGGAAGTGCATGAAGTGGGAAGCTTGGATTTGGAGCTTAGAAAAGCATAGTGTGTGAAAGGATGCTGAAAAAGGTGGACTATAAGATTAGAGCCTGGGTGTTCGGTGGAATACTTTATTAAGAATTCGTCTTCTTAATTAAATAGGATATTGGCCTAGTGGAATGATGTGTGCATACAGACAGCGCTCATCATAGAGATAGAAGTGGCTTCAGCCACTGTTATGTTCACCATTTGTTATGTTAAATTTATGGATTTTCTTTGTTAAGGAATTCCTGAAGGAGCTGGCTGACGTGGTTGACGAGCCGCTCTCCATCATATTTGAAAAGTCGTGGCTGTCAGGAGAGGTCCCTGGGGACTGGAAAAAAGGTCACATCACTCCCATTTATAAGAAAGGGAGCAAGGAAGACCCAGGGAATTACAGGCCGGTGAGCCTCACCTCTGTGCCTGGGAAGATCATGGAACAGATCCTCCTGGATGATATGTTGGAACACATGAGGAAAGAGCATGTGATCCGGGACAGCCAGCACGGCTTCACCAAGGGAAGGTCGTGCCTCACCAATCTGGTGACTTTCTATGATGGAGTGACAGCGTCGGTAGATAAAGGGAAGGCAACCGATGTCATCTACCTGGACTTGTGCAAGGCCTTTGACACAGTCCCCCACCACATCCTTATCTCTAAATTGGAGAGATGTGGATTTGATGGGTGGACCATCCACTGGATAAGAAACTGGTTAACAGACCGTAGCCAAAGGGTGGTGGTCAATGGGTCTATGTCCAGGTGGAGGCCGGTGACAAGCGGTGTCCCCCAGGGGTCTGTCTTGGGACCGGTGCTCTTTAACATCTTTATCAATGACATCGATGATGGAATTGAGTGCACCCTCAGCAAGTTTGCAGATGACACCAAGCTGAGTGGTGTGGTTGACACCCTAGAAGGAAAGGAAGCCATCCAGAGGGACCTTGACAGGCTGGAAAGATGGGCCCGGGGGAACCTAATGAGGTTCAACACTGCCAAGTGTAAGGTGTGGCACTTGGGCTGGAAGTATCCCAGACATAGATACAGACTGGGAGAAGAGCTTCTTGAGAGTAGCCCTGCTGAGAAGGACTTGGGGATTGTGGTGGATGAGAAACTTAACATGAGCCAGCAGTGTGCTCTTGCAGCTCGCAAGGCCAATGGGATCCTGGGCTCCATTAGAAGAGGGGTGGCCAGCAGGGACAGGGAGGTGATTGTCCCTCTCTACTCTGCCCTCGTGAGGCCCCATCTGGAGTCCTGTGTCCAGATCTGGGGCCCCCAATACAAGAAAGATGTGGAACTGTTGGAGAGGGTTCAGAGGAGGGCCACGAGGATGATTAGAGGGCTGGAGCACCTGCCCTACAAAGAAAGGCTGAGGGAGCTGGGCTTGTTCAGCCTGGAGTAGAGCAGGCTGCGGGGGGACCTCATTGCAGCCTGCCAGTACCTGAAGGGAGCTTATAAGCAGGAGGGGATTCAGCTTTTTAAAAGAGCAGACAATAGCAGGACAAGGGGGAATGGATTAAAACTAAAGGAAGGAATGTTTAGATTAGATATTAGGGGGAAGTTTTTTACAGAAAGAGTGGTGAGGTGCTGGAACAGGCTGCCCAGAGAAGTAGTGGATGCCCTGTCCCTGGAAGTGTTCAAGGTCAGGCTGGATGGGGCCCTGGGCAACCTTGTGTAGATCCAGGCCTGAGGTTGGTGGCCCTGCCTGTGGCAGGGGGGTTGGAGCTCTATGATCCTTGGGGTCCCTTCCAACCCACGCCATTCTCAGAATCTATGATTCAGTCCTTTCTAAGCTGTTTGGAGGATTTTTGTTTTGTTTTGCTTTCCTCTGCACTGTAAACATTCATACAGAAAAGAAATCTTTAACCAATCCAATTTAAATTAATTTCAGGAATGTTACATATCCTGCCAAATTTTCTGACACTGTTCTACAGGTCAATCTCAAACAACCTAGAGAGACAAAGTCTTGATGAAAGTGTTTGCTGAGCCTATAGACAAGGAGACAGAGAGGGGCCATCCCTGGCAATACCAATAAATGTTTTATAGTGTTTTTGTCCAGTGACTTCTAAGTGTTCTTCTTATGCACTGAAAGTGAAAATGCTGTAATCAGTAGTGACAGCTGATTGTACTTGTCTTCTGGCAGCTGCTCCTATCAAAAATATAAACAGTGTCAGAGCTTTGCAATTTCAAGATATTTTTACATGGTTTGTTAAGAAGATTTCTTGTTGCTTAAATTTCTTGGATATGTCACATAATCCATGGAAGTAAAAAGCATGTTCTCTGACCCCTTTCTAGAAAACAAACCAAAAAAGGGGCAAAAACAATACCTCTGAAACTCAGCGAAATCTCTGGTTTTGTCAGTTAGAAAAAGGGTCCTTTTGTATGACAAACACACCTGATAATTTACTACATGATGGACCATTCAAAAATTCTGTGAGAAGTGAGAGAAGTAATAATGAAGGCAACAGCTCTATTGATGAATGTTCTTCTGCATAATTAGGTAAATTAGTATCTTGCCTGTTAGTTCAGGTGGAACACCAAGCTGGTATTAGCTGCAGTTATTTGAAAGTGCAGACACTTGGTACAAGGAAGAAGCAAATAAGCCAGGTTTGCCTAAGGTACTCCAGCACACACTGATACCAAGTTGAAATGCTTATTCTGACCATCGGCTTTGAACTGCATTCAAAACTCTTATTATCGACAAAAAACAAAAAAAAACAAAAAAAAAAACAAAACTTGAAAACTTTGAGTGAAAATTCTTCTGCTTTTCTGAGTAATTTTCTCACCTCTCCTACACTGCCTTCCTATTGAAGACATTTCTCCTAATGCCTAATCTGGTCTTCCAAACTGCAATGTATAACCAACACCCCTCATTTTTGCCTATCATTTGTTTCAGTCTGACCTCCTCACAATTACACCTCAAGCCATCACTGTTCCCCCTTAACCCCTCCACCAACCTTGACTAGAACAATTCCCTTAAACACTCCTTGGTCCTGAAGTGACCTTGGACTTGCTCCAGTTTTTTCACATTCATTTCAAACTGGAAGCCCCAAAGTGGACAAAGTGTTCCAGATACATCCTCCCCAGTACTGAGTGGGACAACATAATAACTTCCCTCAATCTGCTGACAATGCTTGTCCTGTTTCAATCCACTATGTATTTTGACTTACTCATGAGGACACAAAAACGGTACTTACTGTGTAAAACTAGGGCCTTTCTCATCCTGTTACTCAGCCAGATGTTTGCTGGCTGTACAGACCCATGGGTTTTTTAAATTTTTCTTTTTTTCAAATCAATTACAGAACTTTGAGTTCTTATTACTGAACTTCTCAAAGTTTCTGCTTGCTTGCTACAGTTCACAAAGTTTGTCATGATCCCACTGAACTGAATTTCTATGATTAGGCACAATAATCTTTTCCCCTAATTTGGTATCATCTGAAAATGTGCTGACAGTTCAGTCAATTTTATAATCCAGATGACAATTGAGTATCAGTCCAGCATTGGCCCTCAGGCTATTTATTTGCAACCATCAAATACCAAACCACCAATACCAAGCCACCAGTGGCTACCCTTCTAGGCTGCTGGTCCAGCCAACATTTAATTCATCCAATAATCTGTTTATCCAGCCCATATTTTCTTAGTTTTAAAATGAGAATGCTGCAGAACATGGTGACAAACACCTTTCTGAAGCCAGGGTAGCATAGCCAGTGATTTTTCCTCACTCACATAGCTACATTTCATCACAGAAACCGGTCAGATTGGTCAAAAATGATTTGGCCAGATTGACTCCCTTTTTGCTACCTTATATTTAACATTTTTGGAAAGTAATTACAAGAGGATGTTCTCCATAATATTGTCAGGGGTAGAAATATGGCTGACTAGAGTAAGGTGTCCCTCTTGCCTTTAATAAAGACAGGCATAATGTTAATCTGTTTCTACTAATCAAAGACCTCCCACCAATAACACAATTTTTCACTAAGTATGCCATACAAGTGTCCCTGCAGTCACATCAGTCAGCAACCTTTGGCAAGTCCCATCTGGCCTCAGATATTTAAATACTTGAAGCTTCCTTAAACAGTTTCCAGAGTATTGCTTTCCCACTACTGACTGTCTCTCTCCTAAAGCCACACCTGCACGCACAAAGGTCAGGAAGCAAGTTTCACCTGGTAAGGTTGATGCTAAAATGATGGTACCCAGCCTTTTCTGAATTGTCTATCAGGGAGGCTGTGTCCCCCATTCAACAGTATACCATGCTTTCTCTGAACCTGCTTTTGCTACTTTCATTCTTATAGAATCCCTTCTTGCTCTTCTTTGTGTCTGTTACTAGTTTTAGTACCAACAGGACATTAATTATTTTCATGTGTCCCATCACAGCTAAGCAATGTTTGCATCCCATGGTTGTGATTTCAGCCAATACAGACACTCTCTGTTACTTGTCAACACAGACGAAAATTTGCTAAAGGATTGAATTGCTTAGTAAGGAATACTAGCACTCTAGTTCATGAGTTCACTGATCCCTTGATTTAATGTTTTATTGTTATCTCATGCCTGCAAATTATGCTTACTTCAGGCCAGCTTATAGTAAACATGCAATTATCAACATTTCATATCTAAACCAGGTAACTCAGCAATAGATCTTTAAGAAAGAGGGAATTAAAAAAAAAAATCTACATCCATTAAAATAATCCTACAGTTGCATCATAACTTCTGTGCTTTTATACTTTATCAAACTTGCTCTCTCTCAAGAAACTACACAGGAATCAGACTGTATATTTTCTTTTTCTTTTAGAAGACCCTGGTGGATTTAATGGTCAATATTTCCTCTGAAATCCTTAAAAAGATAGGGATTAGTTTAATATTTCATGCCTGGATTTATTTTACTTTCTCCTTAAGTAGGAAGCAGTCTAGCCAACCTCTTATTAGAATAAAGGTTCTATGTCTTCCACAGATAAGTAAATCTCTCTTTGTTGGTTATCATTTAAAAGTTAATGGAGTAATAAACAGCTCTTTGCTTCAATGAAGTGTTAAAACTCTGACCTGTATCTTCCTCCAACAGTAATTATTTGGCATTCTTCAGTGGAGAAGGAACAGCCATTGAACTTCACATTCTACAAATTTTTCCTTTATATTAGAAACATACTTAATGCAAACAGCTGCAGGCTCACTGTATGTGATGTATAATTGGATTTTGATTGAGACCAGACAAACAGAAGTTAAATTACTTAGGGTAAAAACCATTTAGGAGTGATAGAACCCCAACACCTTCCTTGTAGGCATGTTGTAAAACTGGCTTATATCTTCATTATAAATGAAAGATTGAATAATCGGAAGCACATTCCTACTGTTGATCAAAATGAGGATGACTGAGTTGTATAGTGTCAAGCCTATGGTGTGATAGCATGGAGACTTCAAAATATTATTTCTGAGTTTGAGTCAGATATGAATTTGTTTGTCTCTCAGGACCAGACTGTTCCAGCGTGGTTCCCCACAGTCACAAGTCCCACCCAGTAAACTTGCTCCAGCATGGGCCTCTCTGTCCATGGGTTCCAGGATCTTGCTCCACTGTGGATCTTCCATATGTCTCCACCTGCTCAATGTGGGGTCTCTCCACAGGGTGCAGGGAATATCTTGCACTCTCTCTCCAGTGCCTGGAATCCCTCCTCACTCCATCTTCTTCACTAACCTTGGTGCCTGCAGTTACTTACATCTTCTTACTCCATACTCTGGGGCAAAGAGCAGCCTATTACATTTTTTTTTCCTCTTAAACATGACTCACAGAGGTGCTACCACCGTTGTAGATTGGCTTGTCCTTGGTCAGTAGTGGGTTTGTCCTTGAGCCAGCTGATATTTACTCTGTCAGATCTAGGAGAAACTTCTAGCTGCTTCTTGCAAAAGCCCCTACATCTTCCCCTTCTTCAACAGAACCTTGCCGTGCAAAACCACAACAAACCTGTAACTCAAAACCCAGGTTATAACAATTTAAAGGTGTCTTCATTGCAATCTTCACCTCTTGTCCCTTTGGACCAGACCATTAGGTTTAACATTGCAAAGAACTCCAACCCTTGTCCCTGTCCTGGCTTGGATTTATCCACAGACTTAAGTCCTTTGGGACTTCAAGTGGAGCCCTATCTATGAGACACAATCTCTTCAAGAGTGTACTTTACTGCAGCATGGTTTTATCCACAGTTACAGTTGCTTTGAGGTGCACTTGTTTCAGCATGGCCATCTCTATGGGCCACAAAGCTTTCAGAGGTATACCTGCTCCAGTGTGACCTTACCCACGGTCACAGTCCCTTCTGAAATAAAGCTGTTTTGTCATAGGGTCATCCATGGCCACACATTCTGAGATGCTTCATTATGACCTCACATACAGATACTGCTGCTTCAAGGTGCACCTACTGAAGCATAGACTTATCAACAGCCACAAATGTTTCAAGGTGTACCTTCTCCAGTGTGGACTTATCCCTGGGCCACAGTCCTTTCAGAGGTATACCTGCTACTGCATAGATATAACCACAGCTACAAATGCTTTTAAATATGCCTGTTCCGGGGTGGACTTATACTTAACCACAGATGCTTCAGGATGTCCTGCTTCTAAATGGACTCATCCACAGATCACAGTGCCTTTGACTCACGCGACTCACACTGGAGTTCCTACCTGTCCAGTACAGCAACAAAGAAACAGCAGTGATGCCCTGGCCATATCCTGAGGTCATATGGTATGGATATCCCTTTGTTCAGTTGAGGTCAGTTGTCCTAGCAAAGTCCCCTCCTAACTCTTTGTGCACCCCCACCCCACTTGTTGGTGGGGTGGGGAGAAAAGTCCTTGGCTCTGAGTAAGCACTGCTCAGCAGTAATGAAAACATCCCTGTGTTAACACTGTTCTAATCAGAAATCCAAACATAGCCCCATATTGTGAGGAAAATTAACTCTATTCAAGCCAAGACCAGTACATATAGATATTATAGTTAATACAGATAAGAGAGAAGTAAAATAGCTATTTCCCCCTTTTAATGTTCAGTGGGAAAAAGCGGGAAATATGGACCCAGGACAAAAGGTAAAAGCAAAATCACCATCATTACTGGCAAACATCTATCTTTGTCTCAAAAAAGCATTCAACATGAAGACAAGCACTTAAAGATCTATAAAAACACTAAAACATAAGAACCAGTAACCAAAGAACTTGTCAAATTCCCCTAATTTTGGCCTACTTTTTTTTTTTTTTATAACACATTATACGTATAGCTTATTCTATAGTTTATTTAAATAGCTGAAATACATGCAACAAGTATTATAAAAGTCTTTTGGCTACGTCTAGACAAATAAAAAGACTTGTAATTGCCAATACTACCACAGTTATTCATACATGTTCCTCTGAAGGATGAGAGCAACATTGTGTTAGGCATTACACAGAATCAATATACAGCAAAGTTTGGATCAGCTCATCAGCATTGACTTACACAACTAGAACAGGAGCCATATAATGTGGTATGACTTTTTTTAAAGATTTTTTTTCCCCCCTTCATTTTGTTGAATACACAAAAAGGCATGTTTAATAAACGTTCCTGGAATTAATGTAATCTGACAATGATGGCAAAAACAGTAATAGAAGGTTAAATCAATAAAACAACATTTTGGAGAAAATTGACAAAAAAAAAAAAAGCAAAAAAGCAACAAGTTTTGACAAGGATACAATGAAAAAATCCACAGGGAACATAACACTGTCTAAGTAAAAACAGAAAATAATATACTTTAAAGTACATTAAAAAGGTAAAGTGAAAAGGGGCAAATATAAAGGCTGACAAAAGGAAAGATTATGTTATGAAATATGAGATGAGGACTTTAGGGTTCATAATTCTGGTATTGATTTAAAAATATAGCTCAAATATTAAACAGGGAAAAATCAAAGAGATTTAAATAAAGCCTAGACAACAAAGTCAAGAGAGAATCCCATCATTATCTTATATAATAAGGAAATCAGCAGGCAATTCACATAAAAGGAATAGTACTACTATACAGCACTGGACTCAGGCCACAGCAATTTTACATTATAAAATATTTTAGTTTCCTTTGACTTGCCTTCAGATTTGGAACTCAAAGTTACAGTGGGACCAAGTAATCTCTTTTCATTTGTGAGGGCTACATACTTAATTTCTATCCATAACAGTTTCCTTAAATTAAAGCTAAGTTTCTCATACAACAAAGATTAGAAGGTGCTGCGGCTTTAAAAATGTGAAATATTACAAGGCTGTGGTAAAGTTGTGAAAGTTGGCAACACTGATAAATTAACTCAAGTGTGCAACTGTTTGCTGACTAGGGACCCCAAGAGAGGAAAAATGAAGTTAATAGGGTTGCAGTGGTTTATATTACAGACATTGAAGAAGGACCAATCTTGATGAGCATTTGGGATTAATTAGAAAGAAAAGTAGTATACAAGGAATCAGTCATTAGCAAAATGTTTTTGCTCGCTGTCTTTAGGTCAAGATACCAAAACAGAGCTACCACTTCATTAAAACTGTGATGACAATGAAATAGGCATTCCACAGCTGTTATTGTACACATGTATCTATCTCATGTAGGCGACCATAAAAAGCCTCTTCTCATTTCTATTTCAGAAAAGTCTTAGATTTACACTACATTTAGAAAATTCTGAGGAAATTTCTGAAGGCATATTTGTACATCTATTATGCAATGAACAGTCATCAATAAAAAGCCATTGATATTTCTTGCTTTTCTCCAGTTAGGTTAACTGAATTTAACATACATAAACAAAATTAATTTCTTTCATGAAAAATTGTGACTATCAACAGTAGTAAATACCAGAAATAAAAGTACGTACATTGTGTCCTTGCACCAAGAAGCATTCAGACAAATGCATGTTAAATGAGTTTTCACTTTGCACACCAATAAATGGCACACACATACACCCAATGCATTACTCTTCTTGCCTACAACACTAAAATAGTGGATAAAACACTATTATTTTAAGAAAAATGTTCAGGGTAAACAATTTCAAAGAAAACCAGTGATGAATCTACACTGAAATAGTGGAGTAACTTCCTATCAGGTAAAAAACTCCGGTCTTTGAGAGATTTTCACTTTAAAATTCTTATGGCATCAGTTCTGCATTTAACTACTATTATTTAGTAGGCTTCGTGATGACTGGATAATTTAAGAGATTAGCAGGTCATTTGTAACCATGGAAATCATGCTGCCTGCATATCTAATAGACTAATTTCCACATGAAGCAAGGCAATAGTTCTGTTTATTTACTTGCTTGTTAAATGCTATTTTGAACTACCTTGTTTTCCTCAGGGGAATTGTCACTCAATTTCTGAAAAGAAAAACAAAAAAGTCAAGCTATGTCCTTACACAACTGCATTGGATGCACTCTTTCCTATATTTCTCAGTAAAAATATATTTGCCCATACTATATTTCTGACTTGCAGAAATAGACTCTACAACCCAGAAGGTTGTACAGTAGGTATGTTTATTACGCATAGTTGCACGGGGATCGCTCCACCACAAATGTGCATCCCAAACGCGGCAATTCACCTTAGTTATATACAGCCCATGTTACATCTTAATGGCATTTTGCAACACACCTATACATATGCATAACCTTTCCCCTCTTTGTATTAAGATTAGTCCTATGAAGCCATCTCCACAAACTCCTCCCAATTGCACCTGTGCACTGTCTCCTGGTGGTGGTCATCGGGGGTCTCAGGAGGAAGGCTCAGAATCTTCATCAGGTTGGACCTTTCACCTCCTCTGGCACATGCATAGTTGTGACTGTCCCAGCTGGGCAGAATTATCCTCCTTATCAGTCACAGACACCAACTTCCTTGGGATGGTTCTGCCTTAACAGTTACAGGTGCTACATTCCTTGGGATGATTGGGTCAGGAGTCACAAACTTGCTCTCATTTATTTTGTTCCCCTTATCAGCTTTTCCCCCAAGCATCTTGCAGTGGTTAGTAATTGAATTTACTCTTATTTATGTGTTCGTTATTATAAATGGGATTTCTTATGTTCCCTTATATACCCCTCATCATTTCTATATTCATACCATTTTGGTTTTTGTCTTTTACATTATAGGTAGAGACTAAGAGTGTTTAAGTATTACATACCTTTTAATAAATTTGTAAGGTACAAAATTTCCAGTTACTAGCCTCAGTACATAAGGATTAATGATTGAGTCAGGGCAGCTTAATGGTAGTTACATTTCACAAGCCAAATGCTTACATATGTATGTTTCTTATTCTGTCCCATCTGTGGGACAAAATGTTTTCATAATCTTTATTTCAGCATTGTAAATGTCCTGGTTTAATGTTTTTTCTGGTCCCTAGTATGGTGCTGTGCTTTGGATTTAGGATGAAAATAATGTTGATAACATACTCAACTTTTTACTTGCTACTAGGTAATTGTATTGCTTACACTGGGTCGGGGACTTTTCAGCTTCTTACACCCTGCCAGATGACCAAAAAGATGGGAGGGGACAGAGCCAGGACAGCTAACAAAGACTGGACATACCATGTAACATCATGATCCGTATATAACTGAAGAAGCTAACCAAGAGGTGGGATCACTGCTTGGAAACAGACTTGGCATCAGCTTGATTTTTTTTTCTTCTGCTGGTGGTGAGCATTTGCATTTGTAGATTATATTATATTGTTGTTCTTGTTATTATTATTGTTGTTGTTATCTTCCTCTTTTGTTCTATTATTTGCCTTTATCTCAATCCAGGTTTTTTCATTGTCTTCCACATAGCCTTGGGGATGGAGGAGTAAGCAAGCAGCTGCATGTTGCTTAGGTACCAGCTGGTTTTAAACCAGTAAATACTATCAAACTAAAATTTTGAGAAGATACCAGAGGATTAATTCTTATCCACCAGTGGATGAGGATTCATCCTTATCCACCAGTGGAGAATATTAGTTTCAAGCTCTTAGCTCAGAGGAATTAAATTACCATAATGTTGATTTTTTAGAAGAGGAAATACATGGTCCAAATTCAGAATAATAGATATTTTAAATTGTTTCAGGAGGGTGGGGTGGTTTTGTTGTTTGGGTTTTGGGTTGGTTTGAGGTTTATTTCTTTATTTCTTTGGATTCTTATCTTAAAGAGATCTGGTGTTTCAAAGCATTTGCTCTTCCGTTACTTGATGAAGCTAAGATTCAAAGGATTTATTTTTTATATACAAGATATATGTCATATCTATGAAGCACCATTCAAGCACAAATATCTTAAAAGGCCACACAAAACACAAGTCAGGATGACTCACCTCTCCTCTTAAGTGCTTTCTCCTTTTTCACGACTACAGCTTTATCTTAATAACTTAGGCTCAAATCTGTCTTATGAACACCACAACGAATTCCCAACAGATTAAACTTGCATTGTATTATATTCCTTCTGTCATTATTTTAGCTAAAAATCTGTTAATTTTTCCAAAGTACATGCTTAATTTGAAGTTCATGTCATGGCCAGTTGACAACTAGCTGTCTTCATCTACACTAATAGCTTTCTTCAAGCTATCATCAATCACTTGTTAAAATAATCATGTTGACATCTTAATTATTTTAATAGGCAAATTACACAGCAATGTGATGTTGAAACATGAAATGAAAAAATATTTTCCAAAATTCACTTCCCAAACTTTCCCAATTGTATGAGCACTTGGGAAACAAAGGAGGAACTTGAGGAAATAGTAACTATGTATTAGGTTTTAACCACAAAGAAATAGTATTGAAATTGTCATTTTCATCCAATCAGATAAACATATTTAATAGAGAAATCAAAATTAATATCATGTGGAAGTCAGGCAGTTACAACCAAATAAACTAAGAATATATCATCTAATTAATCAAAATCTCTCTATAAGAAGGCATAAACATCACTGTTTAAAAGTTAAAGGACATTAAATGGTTCTGAAGAACAGTAGTTCATTCTTCAATACTCTCAAAAATACTTAGAAACTGACATATTTTCATCTTTTTGTTCTGAGGGTCTTGTATTTTTCATACATCTACAATATAGCCAGGTGGTACCAGCAAGGACCTGCAAACATATTGCAACAATCGTAGTGACTGGCAAAACAAGAGTAGCCTTGACCTTCCTGTGTTGGGAAAATTTCATTAAGAAGTGATCACATAGCACATCTGCAACAGTAATGAAGTTCTCTTTTATAAACAGCACTAAGCTGTTAAATGTGAAATAATTTGTGCTAAGTTTCATAACAATTTTCAAATAAAATATTAATTGAAAAAACCTATGACCATTTTATTCCCTAGAAGGTACTGCTGTGTTGCCTTACCAAAAAGCTTAACTGCTTTCCATCACTGACACTGAAAAATAATTTATCCTATTTCTTCTTTCATTATTTTTCTTGCAATAGCAGGTGTTCAAATTACATTTTGTATTTTGGGCTGACATATATTGTTTTTCAAAATGGGATACAAAAGAAATTCTTTTACAAATATGGCTGCGTACAGATTTTTACAAAACTTGCACAAGATAGTAAAATACACTAAAAACTCTCTTTTCTTGTGTGAGACACACAAATCTTGACAATCAGCTACAAGGCTGAATTAGTGAGGTATGCTTTACTACTCTCCAGATTATTTTTTTTCCTAGATTTATAAGGGAAAATCAGCTAGGATCAACTGGCATAACCTCACTTATGTAAGAGGCCAATATAAATTAGCTACCTCAGCTCCTTTCATAATTGACATAAAAGGAAGAGACTTTAAGGCAACAATTTATCCTCCTGTAGAAATTGTCTTATGGTGAAAAAAAGATTCATGCCATAGTTCTTTCTGCAGCTATAAAGGAACTCTGAGAAACTAAATTACTCCACAAGTCTGAGAGAAGAATCATCTAAGTAAGCTAAGTGGAAAACCCTCACAGTACAGGCATTTCCCTCTGAAGCAGCCATCTACCCTCCCTTTACAGTCAATGAAGCTTTATGACAATTAGACTGATCCATTTTAGTCCTTTGCAGTAGATGAATGAGAAATGATTCATGCTCTGGTCTTTCTATTATGGGTATAAAGAAGACTTAGTTAATGATCTAGATGTCTGTGGTCTAATGATCTAAGATGTCTAGAGGTGGCTGAGAAAAGTTCTGTCTTTGGCTTTGTTAATATCAGGTGAATAGATGCAGTGTGATGATCACTTTTTTTCTATCTCTAAGATTATGAAGCACAGTTATAATTTGCCTAGCTACATACATGACATCACTTGTGATCCATATAGGGAAAACCAAATTCTTTTTACACCACCATAGTGAATTCTGAGAGAAAGGGGCGGGCTAGGCAAAGTCAGTAAAATTTCAGGCTGTGCAGAGGGGCTGCTTAAGCTTCAACCTTGGATACTCCATCCTCCACACATAACCAAACTGGACAAAGCCCTGAGTAATTTGACCTCACCTCAGATCTGACTGTGCTTTAAGCAGCTGGTTGGACTAGAGTTATCATGTGGTCCTTTCCAGCCTGAACAGTCCTGTGATCCTATGAAAGAAGAGAAGGGACATCAGAGACCAAGACATGAGGCATCGGGAGAATATGTGATACTCACATGTATCACTTCAGTTTCCACAGAAGTTGGATGCCTTTTTGGATGTTAGGATCAAACTTACTCTATTGTTATCATTCCACAGCTTATATGTCTGTCTTTCCTGTCATTGTATTAGAGTTCCAGATGATGTCCTTCTTCCCCTTTCTCCCCCAACCTAATACATCAGCTACTGTTGAATGTCTTATCTTCCACAAGTTTCCTGAGAAACTTCCCAGCAGCCGCTGTTCCCCTAAGAGGAAAAGTAAAAGAGAATAAAAGGACTGATATTTGGCTGATGGAAGATAGGACTGGAAGCAATGCCTGCCCCACAATATTTTCCACTGACAAGTTCATCTTCTATCTCAAATATTCACCATGTACTGTCCATATAAGGAAACAGAGATGAGTCTCCAGTATTTTCATAATGCCCACACCATAATGGATTTTGCTTCTATTATTCATTTATGTGTAATATGGATAGGGGATTGTAAATTATGCTGCGCTCCGTAAGTATGAAGGAAACATAATTTATTTATTTCCTTCTAGTCCATGCTTTAGCATAAAATGATACTCCCAAGACTTGCCTCTACATTCAGTCTTGGCAAAAATAAAAAATAGTCTTTACATGTTCTAAGAAATATTTGAAGCTTTGAATTCTAACCATGGTGGAAACATTACCAAATTTCTTTATTCACCATACTTCTGCTGGACCAGCTCCCACTTCTCATCACATATATTATTTTTCTTCCCTTTGTAATCTGATAATACTGTGGGAGAAGCTACAATGGATATGTCATACAGCATTATCATCCCCTTGAAAATAAGACCCATGTATTACTTTTTCCTCAGCTCAATTAGTAAATTATTATAGAAATTAGTAAGTGAAAATGGGTTGAATTCCTTATGAATAATGACACTCCATTTATTTTTTTTGCCAAATTTACTATTCCATGAAGAAATGACTTAACACTATTTGAAAACTTTTTTTTTTTTTCATACAGCTTCTTATGCATGGAGTGATCCCTAACCACATTTATAAAGATTCTCATCATCATCTTCATCCAGGTTTCAACAAGACATTTCTCTGGTGGTATCAAAAAAAAAAAATAATTGACAATTTGTACTTGCTGGACAGGAGCTAACTTCAGTTATAAGTAATTTAGGTATGTTAGGTTGTAACAGAGCTTATCTTCTAGAAGACAAACAAAACCAGTTATATGTTTAATATTGTGCTCTTTGACTCACTTGACACCACTGTCTTGCTCTCTAAGGTTTTTATGGTCTTTTTACTACCTTTGCTCACAGGCTAGTATCTAACGTAGTTATGGGATGCAGTGCCACCATAATATAATTTTAAAATTCTACTTCTGTTTTTATCAGTGAACATTTTATTTTAAATATCCTAGAAAGGGTTTAGCTGCACACTTTCATCAAAAAATTATTTGTAAGAGCTATTTTAAACTTTTTTTAACAAAATAAATCTATGTCCAAATAATTTAAATACTTGAAATTTTTATCTTGTTTTAAATTATCTTGAAACGTGCCTTTCGACTGATTCGTGGCTTGCTCTGATTTGCATTTTATTGAGTGGTACAGATGGAGAAGAGAATTAATGTTATTTCATGTGGAATGCAAAATGAAAAGACATAGCAATGAAGATAAAAGTTAACCATATCTAAATTGGCAAAGAAACAATGAGCATCCAAAGCGGGGGGGAAATACACCATTACCTGGAAAAAAAAAAATGGAACACAATGTCAAAGTTCAGGAAAATAGAAACTTGCTATTTATCTTTACCCTACATTCTAGATGGATATCTCTGACATTTTATAGTGATAATAAAAGTGTGTATTCTGTTACATATTATAAAATAAATCAAACTGAAGTCACAGTTTCCTGATGTCAGAGGAACAATAAAAGAGAATAAATAATAACAGTTTGAAATTCCAAAGGGGTTTTACTAGAAATAAATTTTAAAAAGAATAACTTTGTTTTCCTATAGGATTCTAATAGACTGACCTACTCTTCATAATGAAAAAAATTAGGTTTTAATTTGATTGTTTGAGTTAATGATTTAGTATCAGCAATAATAATAACAGCAAATGCATTGTAGTTTAAGCAATCGTACTTTTCCTTATTGTCTTTTATGCTACTTATAATGACTTGAAGGAGACAAAAGTGGGTTATTCATACTAGTTAGTTTGGCACATGAATTCCTTCTTTGGTGTGTGTTCAAGGATACAGATGAGAATTCTGCTGGGATATTGGTATTCCTGTGATATTTCTGTTTCTGAAAAGATCTCATACACAGAAAGAACTAGACTTAATTCAAACATTATATATTATTCAAGAAATACCAACTTTCAAATAACTTTAGGCTACATTTCGGACTTAGAAGGCATAAAGCAACTATGAAATACAAAGATAAATTAGGGAACTGCAGATTGAAACACAAAGATAATTAAAGATTTCAATTACTCTTATGTATGCTGGGTAAAATTCAAGCCAAGCTGTGACATGGGAGTTATATTTTTGAACATTATAGATTACCTTTTCTTGGAGGCTCAGAGACACAAGGAAAAAAAGGCAACTGCTCATCTAATCCTGAGTATCACACTAGTTTTAGTTCAAAATATATCCAGGCTTTATCTGTACCGTAAGATCTCAGAAAGCTTCCCACATCTTTTCACCTCCTTCCCTGTCCTATTTCTTGATATATTCAGATTTCTTTTGGAAGAGAACCATGTGTAGGAAGGGAACTGTGAAACACGTTGAATTCTGCAACCAGACAGCTGGAGGGGAGGAAGTGTAGGATTCAAAAGAGCATAATGAAATGAACTTGCCCCTTTTTAGATTAACTTTAGACTAAAGTTTCCATGGGAGGGCAATCTCGATCCATCTTCTCCTAACAATTTGATGCCCAGAGCCCAGAGAACGCACTTAGTGGTTACAGTGGTGTAGGGCTAATGGTTGGATTTTATGATCTGGAAGGTCTTTTTCAACCTTGATGATTCTATGATCCCAAGGATCATAGGTCAGCAGGAGAGCACCTGAAGTGCAGCCCAAAGGAATTCCAGCCACTCAAGTCAGTAAATCAGATTCATCAAGAGCACGACTTAAATCCCTCTATGCAAACACATGTAGCATGAAGAATAAACAAGAGGAGTTGGACATGTGCACACCTGCTGAGCTGTGATCTTATTGGCATCATGGAGACATGGTGGGATGTCTCCAATGACTGGAGTGTTGAAATGGAACTATATGGTGTCTTTAGGTAGGACAGTCAGGGAAGACAAGGAGGGGGTGTTGCCCTCTATGTCAATGACCAGCTGCAGTGCATGTAGCTCTGCCTGGGGATAGATGAGAGGCCAGTCAAGACCTTGTGGGCCGAGATTAAAGGGAGTGAAGGGACAGGCCACCCAACCAGGATAACCAAGTAGATGAAGTCGTCTAAAGACAGATAGAAGCAGGTCCTGAGGGAACTGGCACATGAAGTTGCTAAGCCACTCTCCATCATATTTGAGAAGTCGTAGCAGTCTGGTGAAGTCTCCATTCACTGGAAAAGGGAAACTTAAATCCCATTTTTTTTAAACAGGGGAAAATGGAAGACCCGGAGAACTATAGGCCAGTCAGTCTCACCATGGTGCCTGGCAACATCATGGAGCAGATCTTCCTGAAAACTGTTCCTAGACACATGGAAAATGAGGCGATTGGTGACAACCAACATGGCTTCCCTAAGGGCAAATCATGCCAGACAAATTTGGTGATCTTCTATGACAGGGTAGCAACAGTGGTGTATAAGGGAAGGGTGACAAGCATCACCTTCCTGGATTTGTGTAAAGCATTTGACATAGTTCGACTTGACATCCTTGTGTCTAAGATAGAGAAAAGAGAATTTGATAGAAGGATGACTTGATGGATAAGGAATTGGCTTAATAGTCACACATCTCAATGTCCCAGTGGAGAACAGTGATGAGTGGCATACTGGGACTAGCACAGTTTAATTTCTTTTTGGAGATATTAGCAGTGGGATTGAGTGCACTGTCAGCAAGTTTTCTGTCAACACCAATCTGTGTGGTGCTGTTGACATGCAGGAGGGATGAGATACCATCCAGAGGGACCTTAACAGGTTTAAGAGATGATCACATGAGAACTGCATGAAGTTCAACAAGGCCAAGTGCAAGGTCCTGCACATGTGTCAGCATAATCCCAAGCACAAATATAGGCTGGGTGGTGAATGGATAAGGGGAAGCCATGAGGACAAAGACTTGGGAGAGTTTATTGATGCAAAGCTTGACATGAGCCAGCAATGTGCGCTTGCAGCCCAGAAAGCCAACCATATCCTGGGCTGCCTCAAAAATAGTAGAACCAGCAGGTTGAGGGAGGTGATTCTGCCCCTCTACTCCAGTCTTGTGAGACCTCACTTGTGGTACTACATCCAGCTCTGGAGTCCCC
>VZTU01018330.1:570-37127 GCA_013400835.1 Zapornia atra
TGCAGTTTGAAAACTGGGTCAGGTTCTTCCTCTAAAAATTCTATGCAAATGATCATCCTAACTTCTTCTCTCTAAATGATAGATGGATGATATGTGTAGCAAGGGAAGAGTAGTCAAAAGCCTTCTGATCTCACCAAAGTTGCACATTGAGTCGCATTGTGCAAATCACTGATTTGAAAAACATGTATCTCAAGTATTGAAATAGTCATGTATTTATAGCCAGTTATAAGAAGGGAAAACAGGTTTCTTCTTACTTGGAATTTTCTGGAGCCTTCCAGAAAACCCCACGTTTTAATTATGTACTACATTTAATTCAGTCATATGGAGATGGGGGGGGGGCAGTGGAACGTTAGACATCACTACAGTTTCTAAGCTGAATTCAAGTGTTTCACTTAGTTAGAATTTAACCTGGTTTTGTGCGAAGAATTTAATTTTCTTTTCCTGATTTGAGGGTAGACGTGTTTCCTACGGTTTCCCATGCCATGTTTTTCATTAGTTGGTTTCTTTTTTTTGAAGCACAGACGCTCTCCATTTTAGTCTCGGTGCAGTGCGACACGTGATATGTCTAGTATCTTTGGGGGCAGGGGAGGGAACCTGGGCTAACACATTACATTTAGGATGCAATACCTCTCTCTCAATCCTTCTTGGATTAAAAGAAGGAAGAAAACTTCCTACTAAAAAATACTGCGAGTAGAAGTCATCTCTTACTCCGCTAGCGACATTTTTTCCCTTCTGTGGTTTTCTGTTCAGCTTGAGTCTTCAGCACTGTCTGATTTTGTTACTTTGCCAGTGAAAAGCCCTTACAAACTAAAGCACCTGTTATTAAAAGCATAACTTACTGAAAATTTGGTAGGTTTACTTTCAGCTTCTCTGGCCGCACTTCCTTGCGAGACCTATGACAACAAAGCAGACTAGAGAAGTTACTGCTGCCTTGTACCGATGATTATTTTTCCCCCGTTTATTTATTCTTCCCCTCATAGTGATATAATTTAGTTAAAATAGTTGGTTGTCAACAGTATCACTGGGTTTGAAAAATTGCTTGTTGAATGAAAAGACCCTTGGAATAAATAGAGTAGGTATCCAGTGATTACACTGATGTGGTTTGTCCTAATAGGTCGAATCAATGCTTTGTCCTTTCTTCTTCTGAACAGGACTAGTTTTAAGAGCTTTGTGGCAGGAGGATGATCTGAAAGGATGCTGCAAGAAACACTGTCACTGCTAAGCTTAAGGGCAGAATGCATTTTGGAACAGTATTGTTTTTTTAAAACTTCCACTCTGCAACTAGAACTATAGCAAAGGAGGTACTAAAGTAAATAATTTTGGCTCACATCACTGGGTCTTGTATCAGGGTGTTAGGATCTAACTGAAAACATCCAACTTGAAGGTTCAGCTCATTTTAATGAGTTAAGAGTACTTAATTTTGCTGCAAACATAATTCTCTTTTAGAATATATTTATTTTGTACCAAATAGTCCTTCAAAAAGAAATAATCGCTTCCTTAATCAGTCTTTTTAAAATCATAATAAAAAGTCCTTTAAGAAGTTGTCATAACCAGTTTAGTACCATTGGATGATGCCTGTTTCTCCTTTCACAGTTTTGTTTGGTTTAGCTCTTGCCCTTTTCTCTCTAGCTGTGGCTGTGTTGCTGTTACTTTTATATTTTTCTTTTATACATTTTTAAAATGGAAATGGACTTGCACACTGTGGAAAAAATACTGAGGTCTTGATGTTGCTGTAAGCGTTAGGCTTGTTATACAAATTGATTGAACACCGAAGTCTCCACATTTTAAAGAGGGTCACTGTTTAATGTGCATATTTATTTATGTACTAGATGTTTCACAAGTTTTTTATTAGGACACTATGTTATGAAATTTTCCAAGTAAATAAAAACAGTCAACAGGCACCCCATTCAGTGGCACACTGAAGCGCGTCTTATTACTGTTGGCCAGTACAGCTTGTGCAACAACCCTTACAGTATTTTCTGAAAGTAGGTCACAAAGTTCAAATGGTGGTAATCAAAGATGGCATGGAAACTCCACTTTGGGGCGGAAAGGGAGCTACTATGTTCTGTTGACTGGGAGAGTGATTTTTAAGCGTTCTGTTACTTTACTTACTGATTAATAAAACCTATTTTAATACAGATTTATAAGTTGCCTGTGTGTTTTAGTATTAAGAGAAGATAAAATAATATTCCCTTAGATTAGGTCATTAGATTTCAAATGCTTAGAAATCCCAAATACTTGGAAAGGAATAGCATATGAAGAAAGCACCCGATGTTTGGGCTGTGGTGTTACGCTCTATTCCAACCAAAATAGTTTGGAGTGGCTTGCACTTCTTGTGCATTCCTGTTTCATCTCCTCTGTTTCTCTCTTGCCCCGGCCCTGTGTCAGTTAAACAGCAGATGTTTTGTTGTTGGTTTTTTTCTTTAAAAGGATAGATGTGATGAAACAGTGTGATGAGGATTACATTCATCCTCTGACCAAACAAAATAATTACTGCATAGCTTTGACTACAGTTGCAGATTCTCCAGGGCGAACTGGGCAAAGAATCAGAATCTGCTCTGTGTTTCCAGCAGCAAGGGAGGGAGCAGGAGCTGGCGCTTATACGCCAGTAAACTTGTACTTGCAAAACCTGACCAGCGATACAATCCTGGACTATGATTTGGTACAGATCGTGATTCATATGGGATTAGGCTTTCCGCATGTTGATTTTTGTAGAGGATTAGATTCACTTGACCCCATTTTGTATCTTTGCATTCTCCATAATAGTACATTGTTCTCTGAAGAAGTTTGTGGAAAGAGCCATTTAAATGCTGTAAACAGTTAATGCTGCATCTGTGTAAAAGAAATCGTGCTTATAACAAAAGTAAGTCAAGATCTTCTCTGCACTGGAAAGATGTACCAGCATAATTTTTTTTTAAAAACTAAAAAAAAAAAGCTGTATTTTTACTGTTGCAAGCTTCTCTATTAGGGTATTTTGAAATGGACACTTAATGATATGAATTCATTGCCATATCTTCCATACTTTACAGCCTCCAATTTTTGTGTGCTTGCACACCTATATATAGTGTATATCTAAAATTTTACATAGACCAGTGAATGAATTCTGTGCTCTGCAGATGGGCTTGGGTATGCTACCTTTTTGATTAATGTTGAATTATGATGCCACATGTTTCCTTTGGTGTCCTTATTAAGTGTTTTCTTTACGTGATTGTATTTATGTTCAAATGCATTTCATTTACTGCTTTTATCTCTTGACTCATGCATTCCTTATTAGCGTTGGTATTACAGTGAGGTACATATACTACAGCTTATGGCTAATTTAAAGATAGAAACTTACCAAGTGATGTTAAAATGACTGAAGTTTTCTTTAAACATTAGAAGTTTTCACTGAAAAATGGTACAAGGGTATCTCCTGGTTTTGATGTCTGGTTAGCATCTTAAAATAAATTAAGCATTTAAAATGTAAATCTTGGGTTTTTTCCCTCAATTAGAGGCTGAAGGAGAGAATCCATACAAAAATGAATAGATGTTTTACTAAAATTGGAAATAAATCTATTTCACAGATTTCAATGGGACAGATGCTACAAGATTTTGGAAAATTTCTGGGCATGTTCCTCCTTGTCTTGTTCTCATTCACAATTGGATTGACACAACTTTATGATAAAGGGTTTACTGTAAATGAAGAAAAGGACTGTGCGGGGATTTTCTGTGAACAGCAGAGCAATGACACATTCCATTCGTGAGTCTGATACCTATGAAATAACTGTAATGGTCTAGCCCTTAATTCCTAGTAACAAAGTTTGATTCTTTTCACTGAACTTGCATTTACATTAAGTAAACTCAGTTTTAGTGTTTGCTTTACCTAACCAGATTTTTTTCCCTTATCTTGTAGGTTTATTGGCACTTGTTTTGCTCTGTTCTGGTATATATTCTCCCTGGCACATGTAGCAATCTTTGTCACGCGTTTTAGCTATGGTGAAGAATTACAGTCTTTTGTGGGTGCTGTTATTGTTGGCACCTACAACGTGGTGGTTGTGATAGTATTGACTAAACTCCTTGTGGCAATGCTTCATAAAAGTTTTCAGCTGATAGCAGTAAGTGGTTTCTGATTTTTTTATCAGTAATTGCTAGCTGTAATTTTGGATTTTTAAAAAATTTGTTCCTGCACTGTGTAGACTATTCTCCATGGATGAGCTCTGTCTCTGAGCTCTTTCCTTGAAACAAGAATGTTTTATTTACTTTGATCCAAATAAAAAGGGTAGTTTGAATGTAGAGCATGTGCACGGCTTTGGCCCTATGGGAACTGAAAAATTTCTTGACATGATGACTGTTCAAGTCAAGATGCTGCTCTTGATAAGGTGTGGTGCTCGGGCATTTGATAGGAGGGTTATGCTGCCTTAGCTGAATTTTGTATTTACACTAGAGTATATAGTGAATTGAAGGTATTTATTTTGTATTTTAATAGCACTTATTAAAATCCTGTATGGTCTATATATTAAAATACTATATCATCAAAGTTAAATAATATTTTGGTTTTTAAGGTATGAGAAAATAAAATTTAGGAAATAGCCTGATAATATTTTTACTTCTGATCTTTGCTAATGTTTCTGCTACTTCAGAATCATGAAGATAAGGAATGGAAGTTTGCTCGTGCCAAGCTTTGGCTTAGCTACTTCGATGACAAATGCACGCTACCTCCACCTTTCAATGTTATCCCCTCTCCCAAGACTATTTGCTATCTTTTCAACAGTCTCAGTAAGTGGATCTGCTCTCATACATCAAGTGGCAAAGTGAAACGTCAGAACAGCCTGAAGGTAAGAAATGATTGGGAAAGCTGTAGGCTCTGCAGCTGGGACAGTGCTGCTTGCTGAAATGAATCTGCAGATTGCTGCATGGAGCTGCCTGTCACGTGGTGAATGCCATTAACATGTATAGGAGCTATAGAACAATGTGTGTTGCATGTAAAATACAAATTAAAATGTGTTAACCTATTTCTACTTCAGTAAGATTCTGTTAACTTTCAGTTTGGGGAATTTCAAACCCCATCCCTCCCTCAGAAATAGTCTGGAAAAAATGCTTTGATTGATTGAAAAACTCATAAAAACCTCAAGGAAGTATGTGTTAATCTCAAAAATTGTGAGGTTAGAGTATTCTATGGGGAAGGTAATTGGTTTTTAAACATACTGCAGAAGTGTCAGAGTAAATAACCAAGAAGGATCACTGAAGCCAACTGTTGCTGGGGAAAGGGATTTTTTTTTTTTTTTTAAATAAACACTTCTGTTTTACTCTGTAATTCTGCATACTAATTTTGCATCTTCTTGCTGACAAAAATAACACTAAATAAACTAAAGTCAAAGATGCTATGGAATGTGTGCTTAGAAACATTCAGGATTGTGGAACTCTTAATTGCTCAAGGGATGATTACCAAGCCAGGGAGATTAAAAATTTTCAGGTTTGCTTGTATAACAGATTATAATTTAATTTAAATGTTGCTGGCCACTTCCATGCTTTGTACATTTGTGCATGTCAAGATATATTTGTATAAAATCTTTATTTTGTTCATACTGATTGTCTGTGTAATGATATTGTTTTGAGCTTTAGGGCTCAAAAATCACTTTTCCAAAGTAAATGTTTAATGTTTGTTTAAAGGAATGGAGAAATCTGAAGCAGAAGAGAGATGAGAATTACCAGAAGGTGATGTGTTGCTTAGTCCACCGTTACTTGACTTCCATGAGACAGAAGATGCAAAGCACAGATCAGGCAACTGTGGAAAACCTCAATGAACTGCGGCAAGACTTGTCCAAATTCCGAAATGAAATGAGAGACCTGCTTGGCTTTCGAACTTCTAAATATGCTATGTTTTATCCCAGAAACTAAGGCATAACTTTTAAACAAGAAGTGTGTGCTTTTTAGGGACCTACAATTGAAAGTGTCGACCTAATTCTGTTGCCAGACCAAATAGAAGATGACGGCACAATAATACATTTTAAAACGTGTTTGCATGAGTTGCAGCTAGATAGGGAAGCGGTGGAAATAACTGCAAAAACAGATACAGTAAATTTCTTAATCTTAGTGTGTATACAGAATTTGTATATAGGAATTTTTTTTATGTTCCTCACACTGTGGCTGTCAGGTGTCAGATCTAGCACGATGTGTTTATTTCTTCTATTTTTGCTGTTTGTTCCTTTTTGATACTTGTTTTTCAAGTTGTTGGAAAAGATAGGCTTTTTAAGACAAAAATCCAGCCTATGTTTATTTTTAATAGAAGAGTCAGATATAGAATAATAGAGAATTTCCAGCATAGTTGGAAATTATGTTTGACTGTAGGTTACAGTGCATGTGAAGACTGTAATGGCTCTGAAAGAGGCAGTTCTAGTGCCAAGTTTTGTATGTTACCACTGACTGTATACTAACATTTATAGAATACAGAAAATCGAATCATCAGGACTCATCCCTTTTGTGGGAACATTGGAATTTTGAACTCAAAATAGACCAACCATTTCTTGAATGTTTATGGTTATATGTAAGACAATCAATTCCTGCTTGAATTTTTCAGCGGTGCCTCAAAAGTACATTTTACTGTACATGTTAAGAGTGGGAACAGAATTTTAACATTAACCTGTGACCTTTTAATGTTTAATATCTTGGAGTTTTAAAATCTGGATGATAAATTATTTGAGTTGCTAAAACCTGTGATACAAAGCCAATGAGGTGGAGCACGTGGGTGCTAATTGTTTGCAATGCAGAGCAATTCCTGTGGATCACCATACGCTTCTTTCTATGGCAACGTAATTGTATCTGGTCACTGGACAGATGTAGTTTAGAAGGTCCTGCTTCAGACAGGTTTTGCATATCCTACTTTTAAACTTGTCCTTTTTTTTTCCCCCTTATATTATTTTCAACCACAGTCAATGCCAAGCTGAACATTCTTTTTGTGTCAGGAATACTATGTTTTGTGAAAACATGTGATTTGACTTTGCTTACAATGGACAGTAAGGGCTTTGTGGATTTTCTGTGCTAGAGGGTCCTATATGGCTTTATATGCTTATATATAATTCAAGTTGACAAACTGTTATCAAGAAACGTGAGATTTCTGTATTTTTAATTATGAAATAGGTATATTTATGACAGCTAAAGGGTTGATTGACAGTTTTACTGTTACGATGGTGCTCTTCTAAAATGGTCTTATGTCCAGAAGGCGCAGGTAGCCATCGTGGTCTTTGACTGCAGTTGATTTTGGGAGATTGACAGAGTGGTGGCTTACATGAATGTTTACTTTTTTGAAGGAATTCTTATAAAACTCTTTCTTGTAAAGGTAATATATTTTCTGTACTATGAAATTATGTATATCTGAACTAGGGTTTAATACTCTGCTTCCAGAAGTCTTAGAGTATAGAGGTATTCTGATACGTCTGTTGGCTTTTCATGTGACTAAGAAGCTAACCTCTTGTGTTCAAAGCAAAGAGGGTCACTGAATTTTGTATTTGGACTCAGCTCTCACATTTGAATAATACACGAACATAAAACTTGTGTGCTGTTTGTTATGTGTATCCAAGAAAGGCAGCAGACAAATAAAAGCTCTTTGAAAAATCTGGCTGTATTACTATTAGTCATAATTGCAACACATGTCATGTACCATATCAAAAGTACTTTCTTTGTCAAGTTTAAGGGATGTAGCTGGTATTACGTGTTATTACCTTCTTTCCTTGAGGAACCATCCTGTGAACTTAAGGTTCATTTAAATAGCTTCAAGCAGTGCCATGAAGTGATAACCTGAGGTAGTTCCAAACAAGCTAGATTGGATGCTAGATGCAACATTAGCTGCTTAGTGCTTGGCTCATGTCGATGAGTTCTTCTGGGATGCTGGGTATATTTATCTGGCTGGAGCAGCATGCTCATGTGGCTGGCTGTAGTTGCTCTCCATACGTTAAGCAGAATTGTTCAGAGCTAGCTTGCTCATTGTCACGTGGCACTGTGGAGTTCTACAGTGGAGTGTCCTTAGGAAGAACTCAATTCAAGGCACTTTTGGAGGTTTGGGTTGGAACTGGGTGTTCCAGAGTTTTCATTTGTCCCTGGAATACATACCAGAAGAGTGATAGAGAGGTTTGTTCTCTGTGGTGGCTTAGTTGTATGACACTTTGCATCTCTGCCTTGTTTGGAGACTCTTAGGGGTTTCCTATCTACTTGGCTGCTGATCAGTATGGAGTGCTCAGTACGATTTAGTCCACCTTGTCTTTCCACTTAGATTTTCCTAGTTTGTGTGTATGAAACACACTATTGCTTTCTCATGTGGCAGATCAATACTGTTCCAGAAGCAGTCTGTGGACATTGAGGCTCTGAGATCTCCTTTATGCACACTTACAGAATGTCTCCGTGCATGTCCAGAACCAAAACTTGAGGTGTTTGTGCTACTACTTTAAATGGGGATGCCAAGAAAAGTCTGGAGAAGCTGGAGATTACTTGTCTATAGGATTTGTAATCCCTTGGTAAAGATTCTAGTGCAAGTCACAAAAGGACTAAGTAAATTTTTTAAGGCTACTGAGAAATACTGATTTTTCTTTCATGTTAACATCTGCTTTGTTTCAGTGCTGACTTTGAATAAAAGATTGGGGATGGAAATCTTCCTACCTACCTCCATTTGCAACAGAAAGGTCAAAAACATTCATTACTGAAAGTCAGCTTAGTTCATGCTCTTGCTTAGCTATGGTTTTGACTGTTACTTCTGAAATTATTTTGGAAATTGTATTGCAGTGAGATAATTTCGATTCTGTATGCTTGCAGGTTGGATTTTAAATGCCTGAAGTTTGTAGTCACTACATCTGCTTTTAAAAACTTGTAATAGTTCTTACCTGTGTTCTGTAACCAATTCTTACTAGAGAAAACTGGCACTGCTCTGTGTTTTAAGACCTGACTCATGTTCCCCGTAGCAAGGCTACTGCTGTCAGTGCTTTGGTTTGGAAAAGAAACTGGTCTGAAGGGAGTGTTGAGAAGAGCAGGCAGGAGCTTTTCCTGCCTACCGTTTGGGAGAGGAGGAGCAGGCTGCCAGATTCTTACTGCCTCACTGAAGAAACCTCCATGGCAGATGGTCATGTCATCACAAATAAAAATAGATTATTATAGTTGAAGACATTCTGAGCATAATTTCCACATTGCTTCTCCCCAGGCTGCTGCTGAGAAATGCAGAATGTGCTGTGCATAAACCCCCTTAATCTGCATAGGAATCAACTGAAAATTTTAGAATTACAAAATTACATTTGCTTTCAAAACAAATCTTGCTGCCACTTCCGCAGGGAATTGCCCTTCTGTTTAATTTGTAAGACAAAAGAGTCTGCACATCACTGAGCTGCTACTGTGAGCTGCCAGTGCAGCCGCCTTGTACCCTGTTGCCTCCCTCTGATTCTTTTGTCTCCTGCCTAGCGGCCGGCTCAGTCTTTGGAGGAGACGCTGCAGCGCTACCCTGTTGCACTGTGGCAGTACCTCGGCATCACATGTGAGAATCAGTAATGGAAGAATGATGATCCACGTTCCACTACTGAGAGAAGCGATGGGTGCTTCCAGTAGGGACCCTGTATTGCGTTGCAGTTTCCTGACCATGGTTACAGATGGTCAGAAAACTCTGATATGGTATTTATGTAGGAAGAAAACAAGTATTTAAAGAGATCTTAGATTTTGTTCCTTCCATGTAATTTTTATTAGTGTGGCTTGAAACGTGTATTTTGTATCTGCTTTCAACTAAAATGTCCTTCAGCTTCTCTATAGTGTGTTTCTTTTCCTCTGTTTTTGCTAGTAGCCATTTAGTTTCAAACTATCAAAGAACTGTATACAACAGACAGACCTGACAAAGATCTCTAAGCAGCATAACACTGTCTGGTACCAATCTGTTCTTTCCCTTATTCTCAAAATAGCTACTGGTTCAACCTTTTGCACGTAGGAATGAAATAAATTAGAGAGATATGCTACTATTTATGCTGCTGGTGCCAGACTGGGCATTGCTTTATTGCTCGTCCTATGTGTACTTTACTGCCACTAAATTAATTCCTACCTTCCTTCTCCCTAATTTACCTTAGGGAACTTTTAATCTAGTTAGTAAATGTCACTATTTAGTCATCAGTAGAGAAAAGCATGGTGCTGTTTTACAGTTCTCTAATTCTTTGAAGAGTAAATTTCAGCTCCTATTCAAGTCAACGATTCACCAACTTCAATAGAAGAAAAATCAGGCCCTTAGTCAGCACGGAAGTGTAGTGTCAGTCATGCAAGACCCAAACCATCAAAAGCATGGAAATGATCAAAAAAGTTTTTATGTTTACCTTTCCCCACTTTATACATAAGGAATATGTATTGGCATATGATTTAATCATAAAATAGTTTATTAAGCACGGATAATAATGCAGAAATCCCTGTAATAAAACAACTTCAGAGAAAAAGCTAAGTTAAAATGAGTTACTATAAATATTGCACTTAGAATTCTTATTTTACATAGAAAACTCCTTAAAAAATTGGGCAACTATAAATTAACAGTTTCCAAGTAATTGGAATTTGGTATGTTTGAGATCAGATGGCTGTGCTGCAAATCTTCAGCTTTAAGACTTAGGCAGATGGTCTGGTCCTGATAGGTACATGTAACAGATCCCACTTTGTGCCAGGGTGTGCATCGGTAGATGGCGGGGCAGGAAAGTTGAGCATGGTCTTAGGGCTGACAGTTGTATCTTCATGACTTATGCTAAGTGAATGTTATTTTTCAAGAGGGATGATAGAATGCAGCTGCAGAGTTTAGTTTTAACATGTTTTGTTTTTCAAGGCATTTAGGATCTTTGAGTTCTTAGTTTTAAAACTCATGACAAAGCTGTTGGGAAGGACTTTGCCTCTACCATCATCTTCTACTTGGCCCATGATGATGTAGTTTAAACCTACAAAGGAGAGCATGATATTACATGACAGAAATCCAGGACGTGATTTGATAAGTATAGTTCTTTATCTGTGTACTCTGTTTGGCTGCACTCTTGTTACCAATGCCTTCTAACAGGTTTGCTTTTCCACCTAAGGCATAGAGCACCTTACCCATCTTTGCCATGCTTGTTATGCAATAAATTACGGTTATGTTAAAAATTAAGTAGACATGTAGCTGAGTATTAAACACATAAGAGATATTCATTAAATGCAGACTGTCAAATGAGTCTGAAAGATGTTAGAAATGCCATATAAATGCTGGATAACTTCGCTACTAACACCCAGAGTAGAATGGGTCTCATTCATTCTAGATGTTTTCTCATCTGCCCAGCTTGTAGGATAATGTACTCAAGGGATAATGCACTTGTTTCTTCCATCCCTTTTCCTCCCTCAAAGACATAAAATGCTTTCTGGATATATAGAGAGGCAACCGAGCAAGCAAGGTGGGCTTAATCTGTGAGAAGCCCTAGATGTGGAGAAATTGGATGGATTCACATATTTCTGTGGCTTCAAAGGGTTTGCAAGGCCTTTGGCTGGAAGGAGTGGTGGTGTAGGGGCATAAGCACGAAAGTTAGATAGGAAGTGATGGCTATTAAGTAATTCACCGAGATTTGGGAAGAGAAACCAAAGTTTGTGGTTTGGAGCCAGCAGTCTGCCTAAAAGGAGACCATTTGTTCCACCAGGAATGATACTGTGTCTCCCAGACAGATGTCTAGTTTCCAGAGAACACACAGTAAAGCCAAAAACTAGTTTCTACCAAGGATTTTTCACTTTGGTACTGCACATGTTGAGTTAATATGCTTAAATACCAATAGTATCCTGAATGGTATCGGGGGTTTTGATGCTTATTAAATTGACTCTCCTGTTATGGTTCCACTCATGTTCTGTTCTACATCTTTACTCAGGAGGTTGGGCTGAAAACTCTTTATTTTTACTTAGTTACTTCAATAAAACATTGTATCTCTTAAAACACCACATAGGTAGCCCTTGTTACACTTTCCTGGGAATTACCTTGGTCGATCTACTCTGTATAATACTGTTTTAAGATAGCTTAAGAAATACTGGCTCTTTGCACATGCAGAGTGGGCTTTACAGTACTAGTATTTCTACAGTAAAGATGTAAATATATACATGAGAGAAGCAACAAAAAGTGTTGATTTGATTTGCTGTGACATGCTGCTCTTCTAGGTTTAGCATGCTATTGCTTTTTCCTTCTAAATAACAGTGTATGAAAGCTAGCTATGAAATGCATACATGTAAAACCAAACTCTGAGCTTCATTCGAGAGAACTAAATCAGATTGTGCATTATATCACATGAGTTTAAAAAATATTTTGTTTCTAACTCCTTTGATCTAATCCTTTAGCAGTAGAACTTAAATGCAATACAAAGCTGGATAACTAGTTATTTTCCACCTTAAATTTATTATATTCATTGATTATAGAAATAATTACTGTCATTTTACTGATTTTTGTGGTCTTATTTGAAATCACAGTTTTCAAATATCCTGTCTTTTATAAACACACAAAGCAGTTATTCTTCCTGTACTTACCTCTTCTGATGAGAGGACACTGCTTACATACAACAATAATCTTGGCACTCATGCTCTTGCCAGCTTGCTGAATTGCTAGATTTCCCTCCTTATATACATTAATGATTGATATCGTTGCATGCAGACTGCCAGCCCGTGTTATTGTTGTGATTACAGTTCCAGTTATTACTAGAAGAAAAGGCAGTTGATAGATTCTTTTCATTTTTAGACATACATTTTGAGGCATCATAAAAGCTGACTAAATGTATTTATCCATAATAAGGAAGCAAACAATACTGGCAGCAGTTATTAAGACTGTGGATATCACTTGCAATAGATAACTCACTGCTGACAAATTGTGGTGGCACAAATCTAAAACTGGTCCTAGAATGTATTGGTCTCTTCCAAGCCCAGTTCTAGGGTTGGATAATTTCAGTTAGATGATGCAATTTGATATTACTTTTAATGATTAATTTTAAAACAGTGGAGAAGTCTGAGCCAAAGGCTGAATTCCCAGGTCTCTCAAATGAGTAGCAGGGAATAGTTAATGCTCTAGAAGGTAAATGTTTATCTGAGACCTGATAGAAATTTGCCAGTTTCAACTAAATTCAGACTATGGGTTGGACCACTTTATCTTCTGAGGACCTCTTAGTATGAAAACAAAGATACCATTTTTTTCCTCAGATAACTAGATTAATTTGTAGGCCACCTTAATTTATCAAAAGGGAATGGTAAATGGTATTAGCAATTTTTTTTTCTTTCAGATCACCTTTTATAAATAAGCTATTCTATCCTAGTACCAATTAGAGCTTTAGTTATCAAGTATGTGCAGCTGATTTATTTTATAAATCTGCATAGTCCACATTTTCCTTAGGCATTTATAAATTTGTGAGTTATCTTCCTTTAATCCAGAACTTCTCATTAAATGAGAGTGTTCTAATTCAACCAGAAGAGAACTCTGGATGTTAAAATGCTAGGTATTGCAGTTAGATTTCTAGAAACAATAAAAACTAAACGCACATTGAAAAATAAACAGCTCTTATATTCTAAATTTATAAAGTCAGCAAATAAACTTGGAACAAATTCTTTTCTACGAACAGCACACTTCGTGTTCTTACCTTAACATACACTTGCCCTTGTGAGGCCCCATCTAGAGTACTGTGTCCAGATCTGGGGCCCCCAGTACAAGAAAGATGTGGAACTGTTGGAGAGGGTTCAAAGGAGCCACAAAGATGATTAGAGGACTGGAGCACCTGCCCTACAAGGAGAGGCTGAGGGAGCTGGGCTTGTTCAGCCTGGAGAAGAGAAGGCTGCAGGAGGACCTCATTGCAGCCTTCCTGTCCCTGAAGGGAGCTTATAAGCAGGAGGGGATTCAACTTTTTAAAAGAGCAGATAATGGCAGGACAAGGGGGAATGGATTAAAGCTAAAGGAAGGAAGGGTTAGATTAGATATTAGGGGGAAGTGTTTTACAGAGAGAGTGGTGAGGTGCTGGAACAGGCTGCCCAGAGAAGTAGTGGATGCCCTGTCCCTGGAAGTGTTCAAGGCCAGGTTGGATGGGGCCCTGGGCAACCTTGTGTAGATCCAGGCCTGAGGTTGGTGTCCCTGCCTGTGGCAGGGGGGGTGGAGCTCTATGATCCTTGGGGTCCCTTCCAACCTGTGCCATTCTATGAATCTATGATTCACAGTGTATATAAAATATTTTTACTCTTATTCATGCCATGAAAATGACTGAAAAATTTCAACTATTTCACAACGGGTGAAAGTGAGTGTGATTTATTACCTTGATGCTAGAGAAAAAAGAACCAGTTCTACATAGTGTCATTCACCATTAACTGCAAGAGCTGACGTATGGTCAGTAAGAGACCTTTGTATTTTAGGGGTTTTTTTCCTACCTCCTTCTTCTTGCTTTGGGACAGCCTATACTGTTTGCAACTTAAGTTTGCTAGTGAGAAAGGGTCATGCTGCAGTGACTCCATTCTACTTTGCATACAGCCACAGCCCTCAAAAGTTTTTCTACCAAAATGATGCAAAGCTGCCCCCACTTTCCCAAGGCAGCCACTGTCCTTACATCTCATGGGTGCAGCTGCAAAGTTAGTTAGATTAAAAGAAACAAACAATGTGTGGGGAGGGAGTTGTCCTGTCATTTTTTTAGGCCTGCCATAAGGGATTAAAAAAGTTTCCAGTATAAATACAGGGAAATACTCTGAGATGTGATGGAATAAATCAGCAGTGACAATGCCATGTAAATACACAGCAGGTATCCTTTTTCCTGAGTGATTTGTGCCTGTGTACATAAAGCAGTGCTTGTCTGCTTCCATGCCTCCTAACTTCTTTTACAGATACTGTGGAGGTCTGTAAACTGAACTATGGAATCATCAGTGAGTGCAGCATAAAATGTGTATTGGCTGGCTACAGACAAATGAGGTGATGATACAGTAACTGAATCGGTACTGTCCTGTTGTAGGTTGTCTTCCATCATCGTTTGCTTTTCAGATGGAGACAGCGTGTTTGTTTCAGACACATGTGCCATGCCTGTTGCAGAGTATCTCCAGGAGTGTATTGAGTGGAACACCAATCCTGATGACAAATACACCCATACGATGATACAGCCTATATATTAATCATAACTCAGAACTAGATCTAGTCTAAAAACTCAGTGCCAAGTGAATAATTAAGAAGAAATGAACTGCTTCCTTACCAAAGTTGCTGGAACAATAATTGCTTTCCAGAGTCCCGCTCCTCTTACACTTTTGCTGGCACAAGGCAACTGTTGGTTTCACAACTTTTTGAGGAACAAAAAGGAAATTGAAATGGGGCATTTGATACAAATGCAAAACAGTATGTTGTTAAAAAATAATATATATGTGGATAATCCTGATGTATACATTAACAAGATCTGGATTTGTAAGGGATGAACACCACACAGCAATACTCCTTTTGTCTGCCATCACCTCCAATCACGTATCTTTTCATGCTTGTCTCAGCTATGTGTCTGTTCCAATGACTTTATAGAATGGGATGTTACAGAAAATTTACATCTGATGGCAGTGTGATCTTACACACCTGTTGCTGCCTGTTGCCATACTGCCCTAGCAGTGCACCTAAAGAATCATAACGTTACATTGCAGTAATGCTTCAGAGGGAGGAGGTGGCCTTTTATCTGAAATTACTGTACTGTGATGGAAGAGATCAGAGTTCAAATTCCTGGCTCTCTTTTGTCTAAATTTTTCACAGAGCTTTGTGACAAGTAGTACTGTGTAATTTTTACTGATGGCACTTTGATATGCAGCATGATGCTCGAAGTATCTATTTAGTATTAAGGATTGACATTTCCTTTCTGAAATGGAATGCTTTGTTTATAAACAAGTGAATACACTTTGTACTTTTTCCCTCCTTGGGTGGGTGTTAATAGTCTCTGTACTTCACTCAGCTAACCTTTTCTACATAGCATGACAGGATGGAGTACTATTAAGCCTTTTGCATCCTTTTCAAATTTGTTTGGATTTAGTCCATATCATCATAATTACTGGAAACATGGAGCTGAGACAGACATTAAAAAAAGCTAAACCTCTCCATAACCTTAATTTCCAAGAAAAACTAAACTAGTTTTGAAGAATATCTTGTAATTTATTTTACTTTCTTTAGAATGGAGTGTTTTACAGAAGCTTTATTCAGTCACTATTTCCTGAAAAAGGACTAATTTTCCAAAGAGTAATTTATACTTGTACTTTCTTTTAGTTGAATGAATTGACTATTTTTATAATTTTCCAAGTTTCTGAGATTCAGCTGAATGGCATTAAGATTACTTTGCTTTCAGTGTTATGCCCACGACTGGTAGAAGATTTGTATACTTGGTGTTTTGCCTTTTAAAGTTTAAAAATTAAACCCATGCTTTTCATTGATCTGGGGTCGGTTCGTGGGTTGGTTTTTGGGTTGGGGTTTTGGGTGGGGGTTTTTTCAGTCTTCACACAATCAGTATTCAGTGTGACTCTAGAAAATTAAACGCCTCCCACAAGACGTGTTTTGAAGAGCAAGTTGCTATGTCTGTGGAAGCCTATCTACTCATATTCTATATGACACAGCCTCAGTCCTACAGTCAGATCTACAGAGTCATGGGAATGAAACTCCCACTGCCATCGCTCCTGCTGTCTCAATGTGTCTGCATAGTTCTTTCACACCAGTGTGTATTTCTATTTTTAATTATATGCTGAATTGCTTTTCCTAAAGTGTAGAACAGCACAATGTAGAAATAATACATTACACTCAGTTCCCAGAACTTTAACTGACAATTTTTTTAATTATTATTTTAAATTAGCACTTGGCAGGGTGCCATGCCATTTAATTAGTTTCCTGTCTCAAAGCATCAGTTGCTAGGTCAGGCAAGTACCTTTTATCTCAGTGTTATATGCAGAACAACAAAGACTAAGAATTTAATATTCCTTCACTCTTTCAATTCTATGTCCATAGCAGGAAGATGAGAAATATAGCAAGTAGATGAGTCACAGGTACATGGCAGGATGGTAGCTGCCATAAACTTTATTTGCACTTTGATTTTTCTAAATTTAAAACTGGGGTTATACACTACAAAATACTTTTGTTTGGTCTTCTCAGGTTTTGAGTGGAGGTTTTTTGTTTGGGTTTTTTTATTTGTGTTAACACTTCAAGTTTTACTTTGAATTTAGGAAATTTTGTTTGGTAACTAACTTTGCTATGATTTGTCAGTAGAGGCTGCCTACTGCAAATTTTAGCAAAATACGAATTGGAAAACTGAATTAAAAGTTTAGTTGCCAACCATTTTTCATATAGCCACAGTGACAGGCAAATGTGTGACTTGATCCAAGGGAATAAGAAAATAACTGTATGTATTGTATTAATCTTAATTATTTATACGAATATATTGTATAGTATTTCTTTCTGCAACTGCTAATTGCTAATTTTTTAATGTAAGAGAGAGACTGAGGTAATTCTTGAAAGTACATACTAAATTTAAATATTTTATTAATGCCTGGACTCCTGTGCAAATTTGAACAGGTCTGATTTGCAAATTAATAAGCTATGTCTATCTGAACTGGATACTTCTGAATGCAGATTATCAGAAATTTAACTAAACTGCAGATGTTTGGTGTGCTTTAGTTTGTTTTTAAGATCAGAAATGCCTACATCATTTCTCCATAATTGATTGGACAATGATAGGGCTTCTATCTGTCTGCCTGGACAGCCCTTTTCAATACCTTCCCTCTGTTGTCCTCTCTCAGATGAATTTGCATTGGTTTTATTTTCTAATGCTGCTATTGTCATAAAAATTGATTTTGAATTAATTAGTAAATTGCACCTGTTCTCCATGTGCACACAAAAACAATTCACAGAGCAAAATGGCAAAAACCCTGAACACAAAAGCAGCGTGAGGTACCTGACAGCCTGGGATAGCTGAGACCAAGTGTCTGAACTAACCATTTCATCAAGAAGTGCAGCATACTGAAGAAGAGCTGAATTATTTATTAGTAGAGTAGCAGTCACATCAGAATGTTTTACAGGTCATTATGATTTAATTTTTATAATGTTTATTTTTGTCTCTTTTTAAAATCTTTCATTATCAGTATTTAAGCACCACAGCTCCTTGGTTTCCTGCTGACAGGCCACTGCTGTCATGACTTTTGATGTGTTTTAAGTACAAATCAGGTTATCTGTTGCAAAAACATCATAAATAATTTGGTTTCCAGCTATACCTGTATCTTAAATCTCTCCCATTTGGGTTATAGAAATTGTAAGAATTTATCCCTTCACTGTCTCAGTAATGAGGTAGCTTTGGCAATGCCTTCAGAGAAATCCTCCTCTGATCTTTCATACATGCTGTCTAGTCTTAAATATAAAAGGAAATTTATTTTTAGTGTGACATATTTCTTTGTAAGTTCCAATCCCTGATATTTTTAAAATGAAAATAATTCTAGGAGAGTGTCATGTTGACAGGATGTCAACAGAATCTAAAGCGGACTCGGATGGCTTCCATACCATCTTTGCTTGATCTTCCTAACCATATAAGAGAAATATCATCCTATTTTTCATATTAATTTTTATAGAAGAAAAAGTTCCTTTAAATAAAGGTATTTCCTAAAATACTTACAACCTCTTAACCAAAAGAATTTTGTTCATTCGTTTTTCTATGGAATTTGCCAGTTAATTGTCAAAAATTGAGAAGAGACAGGAAAGTTCTCTCAGCTGGAGTGAGTTACTGTTACACTGAACTCTTCCCTGGATAGATTTCCTTTTAATAATGTTAAGTAGCTAATCCCTTGAGTATATAAATTTTAATTAATTCTTTCAACATTTGAAATACTAACAAACCATTCAACTGTGATTTTTAATGTACTTTCTTTGGCATTTTTCCATAGCCCTCTCATTTTTTTTTCCTAAGAATAATTTAATTTTTATTATTATTAATATTTAAAATATCCTAAGGATTTTTTTTCCTAAGAAATAAAACAAAACAAATAAAACTTACGTGAGGTAGCAGGGACTGTCGTGGTAGTAGGTGCAACAGTAGTTGTGGGTAATTTTTTTGGTCTAAATTTATAATGCCCAATAAAACCATCAGCTGTTAAGCTTAAGTCAGACAAAAACTGAATGAGCAACTCATTTCTCTCAGACAGAATAGGCCTGAAATAGAAAAACAAAGTAAAATGAGTGTCAAAGCCAAAAAGCATTAATAGCAGTCTTCTTACAAAAAAAAAAAAGCACACTTTATTAGTCTGAATGCAGCATCTGCCCCCACAGTAATACTGAAATACATGTTTGTTTGGAGTGTCAGACACTGGTGTTATGAATGTGAACCTCATTCTGATGAATCATCTAAACCTCTGATTCCTGAAGGTTGTGTCAATAGGAGTATCTTCAAATTCTGTGTATGGAAGGGGCTAGATTAACACAGTGAAAAACACATTGAAGAAATCCTCAGTATGAAGCAGAGTTAAGTAAATGGGGAGGGGTTTGTTATTTATTTTTATTTAATGAAAAACATTCCACATTTGATGTTGGATTCTGTAATTCTTTGACAAATTGCTAGAGAGAATAATGGTGTGGGGTATTATGTCCAGGGGCTCAATTTTTGTCAGTGCTTGGATATTCGTTACCAAGGCCTTGAGCTGATGGAGTCGTTTTCTTAGGATCTGAAATGTGGTGAACGAGCACTATTCAGTGTATCAGTTTCCAGATCATAAGCTGCTTAGTACCTGCTGTGACACTGCCTCTGGGTGTAGTGCAATGAGACTTCATTCAACACCACTGCTAGAGACGGGCATTGGGAATGCAAGTCCAGCCAAAGCAGCACTTCTCTCCTTCTATTGAGCTTTCCACTGACCTTGTCTCAATATTCGTTAATAATTATTAGCACACATTTTTCAAGGAAAACCACAGTTTTGGTGGAGGGAGAAAAATAAAGAGGCAAAAGAATCTTGGTGAGGAGACAGGAAAATAGAAAGTGGTTTTAAAAATGTAGTTTTACTAAAATGGCTGTGTTGTTTCTCTTCAGGAAGTCTGGCAGAGCTCATGAGCAGGACTTCTTCAAAACAATCAGGCCTTTGAAGGAACAACTTGTGATCTTCTACCAGTTTTCCGACAGGTGTTTCAGAAATCAGTTTACTCTGATGGCTGAGTGTGACATAACCTAAAGTGAGTGCCTGGTTATTTGGAGTTGTATCGATTTGCAGATGCCGTGGTAGTTGCACAGATCACGCTTTGCTTGCTGCAGTACTGACACAGGCTGTGGACATAGGAGGGCACCGGTTATCAGCTGCCTGAGAGCTTTGTTCTGCTTCCTGAACACCAGGGCCACAGCAGCAAATCCGAAACATCTGATGTAGTCTGTTTCCTCCCTTTTTAAAACAGGCTTTTTGTCTGAGAGGCAGGATTTGTGTAATTACTTGTCCTAGTAAGTTGTGACTATTATGTACACCAGGCATTTCTGTGTCACAGTGATTGCATTTCGGAACCAGATACGTGGTTACACTGTATGCTTGCTGGTCAGCAGTTGGATCTGAATTCACTGTGCAACCACCAAGAGCGTTCAGCATACCCACTTGTTCTCCTGACCTGTACGGTTTCTGTCACAGAATGCTGTGTTACATTTTCTGTTCCTGCTGGTGGATGAGTTCCACCTTGCATAATTACTGTCAGACATGAAACTAAGACTCTTTATAGAAGGCTTGATTCACAATTCAGTTTACATACCATGATTCCTGGTTCTTGTATAACACTGGTCTTGTCCTTACTGTTTTTCTGAATCCAGCTGATGATAAATTCTGATGAGAATTTTCAAGAGCTAGTGCAAAATCCCTAGGAGCTATACTTTCCCCCTTTCACTGGGTATATACACTGCCTATACACAACTCTGCAAAGGAAAGTGATTCTGTTCAAGCTCTGTATTGGAAGTCTGGTTAGGAAGCAATGATGTTCCAAAACTGGCTTTCAGGACACTTAACAACATTCTGTAACAGGAAATCTCATCTCTAAGCTATGTGGCCTGGTTCTGAGCCCAGTCTTCTGCCCTTATTTGCCTGTTGCATAACATCCATACTAAAATGTCTGTATTTTGAAGCCCACTAGGGTTTGGCAGACCAGTTTACAACTCTGACATGCTGTAGGGATAGATGCTGAGACACAGTTGAGAGGTGGTTTAGGAAGCTACTCCAGGTTGCCTCTGAGGGACTTACTGGCACCACTTCTTTTTGCACTGCCCTGTCAGCCAAGACCAGATCCAGACAGTGCAAAATGTACTGTACAGCTGGGCTAGGCTGTAGCTGGAAAGAAGCAGCTAACCCTCAGGGACTGGAGGCCACCAGCCTCATCTGTAAGGGATGTTGTTTACTGTTGCCTTCTGAGAACCAAGGGAAGGACAAGATCTTACAGAGTTCTGTTCTTACCTCAACTGGAAAAGGTCTGAAATGTTACAACTTTATATATAAGAGTGAGTCAAACTAGATCCTAATCACTAAGCTTCTGGCTTAACTCTGTTCAGCTAGGAAACAAGTCCATATGCTCCAGCCCATTGGATCCAGTGTGTGCACAACAAAGCACTCACGGCAGGAACTAAAGGCATTTGTACAGAACATCACTAGTTGAGTGTTTCCAATATGAGATTCTGTTAGTTCTGTTTTTTTCATTTTTTGGTTTGTTTTTTTTTTTTACAGTAGCTTGAAGGTAAGCATCTTACTGTTCTGCAGTAACAGTTGAGAGGTAAGGGATGGATCTGCAAAGTCACAAGGAGTTTTTCATGCTATGCTCATCAATGGAATACCTGTTTACCTGGTGATAAAGTATTAAGTAATGTAACATCTGTCATCTGCTGGTTGCTTTTTTTTATTCTGTCTGAAGAGAAAGGAGTGTTTGCAGTTCCTTTGGAGAGGCTATCTTCAGATGATCAGGATTATTTAAAAAAGAAATCTAATATATACAGATGTTTACAACACTCAGGTCAAAGAAACATATCACCCATTAAGAGGCTCATTCAGTACATCTGCAATTACTCCAAGTGCCACAGTTGGGGTGGGTTTTGGAGGTGTGGAAGGCTTAGTATGGGTTGGTTTTTCTGGGATAGTGGAGTTGTGGGTTTTGGCAAGGGAGTGCTGAGAGGGTTTGAGGGCAGGAATTCGATAGCAAAGCTGGATACCCAGCACACTCAGGAAAGCAGTCTGCATGAGGGAATGTGCCTTGGCACAGATAGAAGATATGGTAAGCAGTGACACAAGGAACTAGCAGAAGGGAAGTGTCTGAAGGGGAAATGACTATGATAAAGTGAATAACGAGCGAAGGGGCTAGAGACTTCAGCTGGATTCTTGTACTTCAGAATTGAGAATCAAAACACATATTTAGGCTATGGTTGGACTTGATCTAAAGGGTCTCTTCCAACCTAAGCAATTCTGTGATTCTGTATTAAGTGATATTAGTGTTCAACTACCATTAATACTAGTATTATACCAGTATCAATAGCATTAGCATCGGTGTTAGTGGATAGTGCTCTAGTAAGACTTCAGGGACAAGACAGAACACAGGTTGGAGCCAGGGCTAGTTGTGGAGGGAGAGAGAAAAGGGAAAACTTTCTAGGGACAGACAAGATACTGAGCAACTCCTGGAAGTCCAGCTGGAGGTAGACAATGTCATATTTAATTTTTGAAAAAAAGAATAAAAATCTTTCTGAAAGGCTAGTACAGAACTGTTACCAAAACCACACACAGCAGTAGTGAAGTCCATAATGCAAGAAAGTTACTTACGCTGGTGGACTGTCTCCGCAGTACTTCCCAATTCTTTTAGCATCATTGATTTCACCACCATTAAACACTGCCACATAGTCATATCTACAGTAGTTGTCTCTCTCCACATCAAATTTCTCAAACTTTAACTCTATTAGCTGCAAGGAAAGTGTAAATAACTCATTAAGGTTTTGATACCAGTATTTATTACTGTGTCGTACAGTAAGTAACCTCTTCATATAAAGTACTAATTGATTTTTCTTTCCATAAAGGAAAAAGCCTTTAATCCACTTGATTGTGGAGTACCATACTTTAATCCAAGTGACTTTTCTCCAACAAATAGTTCAAATATGATGCTAATATTCTATGAAACACTTTCTTCTCAAATATATGCAAGGAAGTTCTGATAGTTATTTTTATGAGCGAATGAAAACAGGATAGTAGGTGTTAATGTTATACTGCTTTTAAAATAACAAATCAAAACCACAGTAAACAGGCTTTTACAGTCATTGTATCATCCAAAATATGTTAAGGAAAAAGCAAGGGCAAAGTTGGTCATGAGCTATTTCACCGACTTCACTAAGAGCAGGGTTTGGATCACTGTGGTTGCCAATACTGTGTTTATTTGATGTAGAAATAAAAGGGCCAAACCCAAAAACCTTGATAGAAAGAAAATGACTAAATAGTAAGGCTTAAAACCAAAAGAAATAAGTAGTTCAAGGAATAGCATTTCCACATACAATTTCCATAAATATTGGGGCTTTATGAGTTATAAGTTAGAACTGGTATAACTCTGGTATTTCCAGTACTGATGCTATTACCTCCAATATGACTTGTATTCATGGACTTTTCTACTTCAGAAAGAAAAGCAATGGACAAGAAAAAAGAAACAGCATTAATTGCTCTGAAACAAAGTCCCAAAGTATGGTTCTGTTAGTTGTTGTGGCAGGAAAGGAAACACAACATAACTGCATATTGAAACAGAGGTAATATGTGTATTTAGGTTGCTCCTTTATATGAAGCACAATGGTATTTAAATCATCCTTCCTTAAATAGCACAAATAGGACATGAATGACAACACTGAATTGTGTTGACTATAAATATATAGGATTTCTCTTTAATGGTGTGTTTCAAAGATGGTATTAAATCATTTCACACTGTACAAAGTCATTTGTACATCACACACACTTCATTTGATTTACTTACACAGTTTGACATTCACAGTAATGATAGCCTGTTGTCACCTGATGTCTTAGTTTTGCCTGGATATGCTTTTGCACTATTGAGATGTGTAAGGCATCATTTTTTTCCCCATAAAGTATGAGTAACCCAGGGGGACTTGGTTTCAGAGATGAGTAATAGGTTTGTTTCACAAGCCTTGTCATCATCGTGGAAAAAATGCACTTTAAATGGAAGTACCTATCTAAATAACATGCTATGATCACAAAACATGGTATAAAAAGAAGTAATGCAACTTGTAGCAGAAATGCTAATTTTTTCCATATGCAGGCAAAAAAGCAGGCCATAGTATCTACTTTACTATTACTTACATAAGTGCACTTTGCACTAATAAAGAAGCATTTTGTAATAGAATAGAAGCTCCTCACCATAATGAGTAGCTCCTCCATCTTCTATAGTAAATGAAGTAATGGTTTTTATTAGAAGCAAAAGAGTGCCTTGTTTTATTGCTCATATCCTTGTGAAACTTAAGTACAGACAACGGCACCTAAACTTTGGCAAATGGCAGTGAACAGCTCTCTGGGTGCTCTTGGAGAGAGAGGCTTATTCACTACTTCCTCAGAAATGGCTTTTGTCACTGTCAGAATTCTGCCTCATTTGCACACAAACAATTGCTATTGCAATTGTACATGAAAATTGCACACAAACAATTGCTATTGCAATTGTACATGAAAATTGTACATGCAATTGTACATGAAAAACATATTCAGAAACTCGTAGATTTATGGAACAGGATCTTCAGAATGCACAGGATATAATGCCTTTTATGCTTATATAGCCTTTATGCTTATATAGCCTTTTAAAAATCTCTACAAGCTTAGGAAAATTTTTAGCCTTATCTAGAGATATTTGGAAAGAACCAAAGTAATCTGCAGTTTACAGATAAGGTTTTAAAAATCACTGCTTATCTATAGGATTGTTAAATGACCTGTATCTAGCAAGCAAAGAATGTGGATTAAAGAGAAGTACAGTAAAGACTAAGCTGACATACTGCTTCAGTTCAAGGGAGAAAATATCTTGGTAAATGGAAAAGTATGAAAGATCTGAAGAGTATATTTATCTGGGGCAGTCTTTTTTATTTGGAGGATTACAGTCATGAGCAGAAGATTAAGAGGAAAGTTGTCATTACATTTAGAGGAATTCAAAAAGCTGGATGTGGTTAAGAAAAGCAACCTACCCAACATGCTCAGATAACCAAAACATTCAATCATTGTAGAATTCCTGCCGAGGTACAGAGCAGATGGCTCCACAACCACCAGAGAATGGGAGGCTAGGATTCCCTACAGCATAGGGAATGCGTTTGTGTTTGCCATGTGTGGCAAACGGTGGCAAATGAGCCCTCCTGATCTGCCATCGCATTTCTTCAAGTCTTAACCAAGTGGTAACATACACTCTGTCAGTATCTGACTAATTAGGCCAAGTAGACGATTAAATTGAGCCTTCAAAATATGAAGTAAAGAAAGCTGTTTGAAATGCACATTGAAAATCCCTGTACAAGATACATCTGAGTATATTCCCTGGACTTTAAGCACAGTAAAATAATTTCTGCTTTTAATAAATTCAATCAGCTCTGCCTGGGTTTCTCATAATAAACCACAGCAACACTGAAAACGCTACAAATGTTGTTAGACTTTAAGCCAGCATCGGTCACCATCATGTTTGGCCCAGAGATGACCACCTGCCCTAACTTAATTTGCATGATGTTTTCTTAGTCAACAGAATCATCTTCCAAAAAAAAACCAACCCTGTTTTAAAAGCCTTACCAGTCACTGATGCCTTATAAAGATTAATTTAGGGCAAAGTACCAATGCGCAGAAGAGGACATTCAGTGTTGAGAAAGGACAGGAGTGAGCTAGGAGATACATGAGAGGAAGGCAGGTCCTGCTGGAGTGTGTGTGCCTGCACTCCTTGCACATACCCAGCTCTAGATTTTGGCCAGATAGTGTTGCTTCAGCGTGACACAGGCAGTGTGCTGTGTAAGTATCCCTGCAGGCAAGGGAAACTGGGCTGCACCGGCAAGGTGGTGGTAGCACCTTACCTGGTTCTTTGGGGCGATGATGTGCCAGGAGCAGGTGACTCCCGCTGGGTAGTCTCGCTCCGGCCAGTTGGGCGTTTGGAAGGACCCTGATGGCTTCTCCAGGCGTCCCCCGCAGTACTGATCCCCTGCAAGCAGAACGCACTGCGCTGACCAGAGTGCCGCCGGCATGCAGGTAACCCACGCAAGGCGCCCGGGCCTCTGAGGTGAAGGCACTGCAGTCCCAGCCGGTTCTGGCTGCCTCTGTCACCGCCCCACCACAGGCCAGGGCTGGGCCCTTCAACTCAGCTGGTGGCACCTCCGGGAAAGAGTAGTTAGCAAAGGGCAGAACATGCCAGATGTGTGGAGGAAGAGGAGGGTAAAGAAAAAAAGGGTGAGCAGCATTCCTTCGAACAGCAGGGGAGGGAGGGCCACAGACACTAAGGAGGGCGTCCCCGCAGCATGTGGGGAGCTGAGCCAGGGCTGACAGCATTCCCAAAGGGACTGCAGCATGTGGAGAGCCCATGATGGAGCACTATTATTTTTAACCTTTTCCTCCTCCTCCCAGTCCCAAATTACAAGATATATCAGGTATATAATCCTTATTTATAATACGATTATGCACCTTCTTTATTAAATTAACTCCATCATGTTATCAATACAGGGATACAACTGGAAGGATTAATGAATTACACATGACCCACACTGTGTCAGCCCAACAACCTGTCTTGTCTGGATCATGCTAGTAGCAAAAGCCTTAAAAAACAGTCGCTCAGCTCAGCAGGGTGAGACCACCTCCCTGTAGCCTCCCAGCCTCTCACAGTTTGTGGCCTTCCCAAACACAAGGCAATGCCTTTAGGATTAATCATCCCTAACACATTTTTTTTCACGTGTTTTTCTGATTGTTTTTAAACCAGCATAGAAATTGACAGTTCACAATGTCCCCTGGCACAGGACTCCATCACTTCACAGCAAACTGAGAAAACCGCCCTCTCCTTTCCTTTGGAGCCACTTGCTCATCTGTTTTTTCTATTAGAAGAGACAGTACCTGTGGTCCCTGTTCCCTTCCTCCATACTAATCACGACTTCAGAGCCTTCTCCTACACTCTCCTTGACCTTTTCCAGCATGAAGAAATCCATGCTGCTGCTCTTTGTGTAGATGTTACTTAGCTCTATCATACGTGTTGTCTCTGCTCCTGATAGTTTTATTACACCCTGTTCTGAGATCAGAACATCAAAATAGCATACAGTATTCAAGACATAGATGCATTATGGATTTATAGTAGTGGTTCTGCAACTCTTACCATAGTTAGCCCTCTTTATTAGACTAACTGTTTAGCCACTTAGAGTTAGTTGTAGTTTGCTATCTGCTGAGCAAGATAACTAAGGAATACATTGAACAGTACAATCCCTAGTATGTCTGGCATCACATCTTCTTAGCATGAAAACTCCATAGAGTTGTACAGATATATTTGTCCTCAGCACATATATAACTGTTAATTACCCCTTTCATGTGGTTCTGCCGCAGAAAACTTTGCAATGAATCCACTTCCAGCAGTATTAGCATCTGAAGTCATCTGCACCAGCATTTTATTGCTGTTGGATACAAGGGCGCCGGGTTTCACAGTACCGCAGAACCTGCCGATACGCTGCCCGTTGGCATGGCCGTTGTATATATCCACAAAATCGTATCGGCACAGATTGTCGTTTTCCAGGTCTAAGTATCTAAAAGAAAGAACCACCACTTTTCCTTCTGGGACCTGCAAAGAAAGAGAGGGAGGGAGGGAGGGAGGCAGACATGTATCTTGAAGTCTGGCTGACACCACGTATCTATCTCATCCCACTATTTCCATGAGTATTTTCGTATCTTTAGCTTCTTGCCAGGTAAGCTCTTTTTTTGTCAGCTATACTCCAGGCAGAGTGGCTTTTAAAAATCATATTGGATCAATCATAAAAACAAAGTTCTGGCCATCTCTGTTGCCATTTTCTTCTTCCTGATCCACCGTATTGTCTAGCCAAGCTCATATAGTTGGTGATATACCATCACAACCCAGTTCTCTTGGCACGTTTCTCTTCTGCTGAAAGTATCCAATCAGCCATGCAGCTCCCTGTCACCATGTAAGGTGAGGAGGATGAGATTAATATCTATGGTTTAAAAAAAAAAACCTGTAACAAGCAATTAACAGTTTTGAGCAAATGAAATTGCCTCACCTGTCTTACTGACTTGTGTCCTAAAGTTTCATGCTTTGAAGGATTCTTTTTTTATTATTTACCAACACATGACATATTTATAAATAAAATTGGAAACTTTAAGGATAATGCTATATAACACTAAGATTTCACTATTGGAATGAGCACATTTAGCTTGAAGGCTGCAGTGAAAGAATTGTATTTGCAAAGAATATGTAAAATTATAAACAGATACTTAAAAAAAAAACCTGTCCTCAGTACAGAAGAGAGTTTTATTTTCTGTAACATCTGAGAAAACCTAAGTCCAATCTCATGTATCTGTATCTGTGAACATTGCAAAAGAGGCAAAAGCATTGAGAAGGATGTGAATTAAGAGACCATGGTAGTTTACAAGGAGAATATTTCTTGGGGTAGAGTTGCAAGCTTTGGAAAGAATAAGCAGCTTACTGAGAAGTGAAAAGTATTCTAACAAAGCACTCACTGCAGTGTGACAGGACAGGAAGAAGGGAAACAGTATTTTGAAGTATAGAGGGACCCTAGACAGGCAGGGTGTAATTAACTGGGTGCAATTCATATCCTGGTTCATAGAGTGGTTAACTATTAAAATAATTGCAGCTGTTCTATTTTACTGAGACACTGCTATTATTTTCTGCTTTAAATATATAACACACACAGTATATCTGCAGTAAGTCCATATTTAAGCCACTTTCTTTAAGAGTTCATGATTTTTTTCCTTCCTTAACAGTGACTCATTTTAAAACACCACTTTGAGACAAACTGCAACTGAACTGTTCCTATATGAAATTGTCAAACATCGTCTGAACTCTGTGAGTTTCAATAGATAAAAATGCTGTGTCAGGTATAGATGGAAGTGCTATAGACATTAGTGACCACCACTTAACCCATAGAAGATACTGAAACAGACAGCAGCTCCAGATGTAGTGGAAAATGGCTATGTTAAGGTTACTCATTCGTGTGGCTGGTTCTTACTGATCTTGTGGCAGGACAGACTTTTGCATGAGCTGTTTTCAGCTGCCTGGGGCCCACGTACACACTGGCTGACCAGCCCCACTGCAGTTCCTGCTGCTGGTTTTGGAGTATTTGCCTTTAATCCTAGTGCAAGATCTCTCACAAGTGCATTCAGTTCCCCTGTACTGACATACATCACTACTGGTACTACATCAAAACCACATAAGTCATCTAATCTTCCCCAGAAATTCCAAAGCACTATGCCTATGTTTTCTAAAACTTTAAAGCCAGATGTTAAGTTTAAAACACACTGTTGAAATGTTTACATGACAGCCCTACAGCTGGTATCAGAAAATAACCCATGTATATAAATGTGTGTGTATATATATATATGTATATATAGTCAGCATAAGGCCAATACAGACACAGGGTCATATTGTAAGATACTCTGTGAAAGCAATATGACTCCATGAATCACTGCTCTCATCTAAATCTCTTATTACTGCATTCACTTGTCTTCTGGTCTGAATCACTAAGAAGCATTAAGACACGGTCATTTTAACAGAAAAAGAGCTAAAAGGAATTTGGTATTCCTGTCAGAAGTTCTGAATGTTATTTATGGTTATATTACAAACTCTGTGTGACCAGACAAATTGGTTTAGGCAGTTAACTTAAAGCAGCCTTTTTTTTTTTTTTTTCAAAAGCAAGCATGTAAAATAACACATTTTTTTGGGGGTAGGACACTCATTATCCATAAGTTTGCACAATTGGTACAACAGGATCCAGATCAGGTGACCTTTAAAAATTACCATGTTTTAATACAGACTGAGCTGTTATGCTGGCTGTTAAAGTTGTCCAACAATTTTCTGCTACAAAACTGGTTACAGTATCTTGCAGCTTTGCTGCAACTTACCTGTGTTAAAGAAGTTTCCCCTTTTTCTTCCACTGTTTCTGGAAGTTGAGCAGAGGTTGCTCCATCATATTAGATTAAATAATTCTGTCAGTGCTGATGAGCTTTTGCCCTACTTTCTCAGCTTGAATTGCTGCTTTGAAGACACCTACTTCCTCCCTGAGTTTGAAGAAAGAAGTTGAAACGTGGAGGTGGCTGGTTCTGGGTAAGAAAAGGTCTTTTTGCTGTCCTCCTAGAAACACATTCAGATTTAGCCAAGTGGTTATCCTTTGGCAGTGCTGATGGGTGCTCACTAACATCTTTCTTCCACCAGCACACTGAGCTACTGGCTCAGGCCAGCCCTGCAGCATTCGGTCCTACCCTGGGGTTCTCTGCTCTTCTGTGCTGCCCCAGCTGGGGCATGGGGAACCAAGGCACGGCGCTGACCCATGCCCAAGAGGGACGGGACGCTGGCAAACTGAACTGCCAGCCAACCCTTCCCTCAAGTCTTGGATTTTCTGCTTCATGGTAAAAGTAATTCTGTGCAGTGCTGTACACTTCCTTCTTCTCTATCCACCACTGAGTATATTATACTATATTACATTATCTAAGTATATTTCTTTATAGTTTTAAATCTCTCTAGCTCCTGTTACTTCAGTCTGCTTGATTTTGATCGAGACACTTCCCCACAGGTGTGCTAAGCTTTGTTTCATGGCAGTTTGTAAGAAAATGTGTAGGAAAAACTCAGCCACGTGAAGGTTTAAGGAGCCTACTTCAGACTTCAGTTATCAGAATAATCCTTGCTCATATTTAGTTGAACTTGGGGAGTCAAGTCATTGACAGAAATCCGTGAACTGGGTTCCTTGATCTCAGTCGCTCCTTACTGCAATTACTTTATAAAATAATGTCATTGCTTATTAAAATGCTATTTGTCATTATTCACAAAAATATCAATTTTTTTCCAGCATGTGAAATTAATTAGAAGTTTGTCATCTGACCAGATGACATTTCAGGGTGCAGAGGACGGTGGTTCCACATTCTGGCAGCAGCCGCTCCAGTCTGCAGGTACTGCCAAGGAATCCCACCCTAAATACAGACATCTTTGTAGAACAATACTTGAATTTCTACTGTTTTTCTTTTTAAAATGCTGAAAACTAACGTGCTAAAATCTGCCAATGTTTATCCTAGGACATTTAAAATACTGCTCCATGAGAAACACAGGGGAGAAAGTAACGGCCAGCATGACTCAGTTTTGTTTACTTTGAGCCACATCCGAGTCTGATGCAGTAAGATGATGGGATACCTCAGAGGAAGAATTGGAAGGAAAATTCAGCTCTTAAAAAAATAAAAAAAATTGAGTAGTCAAAGGAAGAATATGCAATGCTTCCCCTGTAGGGTGTGCCTTATTTTTCTGTTTTGTCCATCCAGCTGGTATCTTTCAACAACAGAAGAACTTTAGCTTCTGCCTCTCCTCCTCACGCTGAGGGTGACTGACCCATAGTTGCCCTTTGCTTCCCTTCTTACTTTAACTCTATGAACTTCTTTAAGATCAGATACGTGCAAAGGATGCCTTACTCCTACTGAAGGCTAAAGGAAAATAGTACTCCCTGAATTTTTAAGGAGAGTTTTTCTAGAGCGTAATTCCTTAAAATCATCTGTGAGATTATTAACGCCTTGAAAAGGGCATGATTATTTCATATCTACAACCCACCACAAAATAAGGACCCTAGATATTTTTTGTCACCGTTCGTTGCATATATTTCACAGAATGTTAATCAAAGTACACTTGCATTTAAAGCAGTTAAGCTGTTTTTCTGTTGTTGTTCTGACTGAGCACAAAGCCCTCTTGATCACTGTGCCTCTTTCAGTTTCTGGGGAGGATTCCCAAACCGTCATACTTTTCAAAATTACTTGGTTTAGATTATTTGCTTTGAAAACAAACTTTTGGTGGGGAAAACCCCTTATATGCCAACTTACTGAGAAAATATTTTGCCTGACATTTAAGCCTCTATTGTTTAATATATTTTGGCAGATGTTTAATACCAAAACACTGATTGCGTGTTTTGCCATAGCAGTCCTAGATAGACTTGAAAATGCATCAGTTACCTGCAAGCTAAATAGATTATTTCTATCTGCTGCCAATGAATATGTGAGTTAGTTAGAGTTAGATCCTGGGAGGCATCGCAATTCCTGCGTGCTCACTGGTTCCTGAGCTCCATCCTCCCCAGCCACAAAGGAACAATTTTTAATATTTGTATTATTATTTCTATTACCTCGCTCTCCCTGACAAAGGCACTAGATTCTGTTCAGCTATTTCTTTTCTGTCAATACCACCATGTGTAAAGTTCTTTACTGGTAATTTGACAGCGATATGGGAAAATGATTTAAAATATTTCACTCCCCCAGGGCAGATTCCCAACTCCTCTGATAACTAAATTTCTCAAACTTTTCTTGTTGTCAAGCAAACCTGCTGGGACACAGCTCCTGAACCTGTAAATTATAACCTTACATAACTCTGACAGTCTTCGGTATTATCGTTGCACATAAAGTTGTTAAGGATTTTATGGGAACTACACAGTCTGCCAGAAAAACACAGGACAGCAGTCCAGATTCTTCAACTGTGTGACACATTGATGTGAGGTGATGGCCAAGAAGGATTACAGAGTGTTAAAAGTCAACGTACATGACATATTTTAGATAAAGCCATATACACTGCTATAGGAAATAGCTGTACAAATGACTTCTTAGCAAAGCCAGCTAAAAGCTGCTCGATAGGCTGCCAAGGTTGTAATATGACCACAAACATGTTCTGAACACTTCTTAAAGCTCTCAGAATAGAGAAGTGGTTTTCTTTAGCCAGCTAAAAAAGTCCCTGTCTCTTGAAATAATGGAACCATAAATGAGTTACAGAGACTCTTCTAGCTTTAGCAAACCCGTTGGAAAGATTTCAGCTGATACCTGAATGTTACATTGCTTTATCTCTATTATCCCATAGCGTTTTCTAAACCTATTTCCTTCTGAAGAATAAATTTTCTGACACTGCCTCTCTGTGGATTTCTTCTATATGAGACTCTATAGTTGAGAAAACAGGTTCATGCTTCTTGTGACCCAGATGCAAAATTAATCAATGTCTCTTGCAGTCCGGTCAGATCTTGCATTAGGCAGAGTGTTTTCAAGAAGGTGTTCACAGCCCTTGTCTAAAATGGACAGGTCTTAGTTATGGGAAGTCTTAGTTTGAAAAATGGAAATGAAAAATTCTTACTAACCTTCTAAGATCAGATGCTAAATGATGAAGCCTACTAGTAACTGCAGCATATTTGTTGGTGGTAGTTTTACTGGCTTTCTTATGTGGGTGCTGTTGCAAGCTATTCTGAGCCTCAGCAGTATCTGGTGAAAGGATTTAATGGTTTAAGTTCAGGCTAACCAGATCCCTGAGCGTACCACTTCAGTAAATCATCCTCTGTTTAAAGAGGGTACAGGCTTAGTCTTGCAAGTTTTATAGCCCCTGCCTTCCCTGCTTCCTTCCTGTACATCTGAAAGTCAGGGTGCTCTACACAGTTGATGGAGTGCATGGGAAAATAAGCTTGGCTTAGTGAACAATATTGTCTAAGAGGGGTTAAATGAGATGGAGCACAAGAAAGCCTAGACTACTACAGTTGCATGGCCCTTCTCTGTCTTTAGGTGAGCTACAGAGAATAGGTATGCAACAGTCAAAGAACAGGAATAAATGACAGCACAGCAGAAAAGTGGGAGTCGGGATGATACTGAAATGCCAGAAGCCATCAAGCTCCTCCCACGGTCAGTAAACCCTTAGTGCAGACAGAGTTCTGCTACAGCTTTCTGGTAACACTTCTCACAATGCCCAGCCTAACCTGAATGTTCACGTCTTGCTGGCAACAGCCAAATTAAGTTTGCAATGAAATCATTCAGTATGGACTCTGTTCAATTGTTCTCTTCTTCTACTCCCAATATATAATGAAGGGCAGACCCATGGGATACTTCAGTAAATGCTGCTTCGGTGCTGCCTCCACCTGTAATCTGAATTTTTTAATGGTAACAACTTTATGTTGTCATAACCAAACTTGATTCCTTCCAGCTTCAATTTTGAGCTTTTGAAGATGTTCTACTGAGTCATATTGGTAAAGTAACTTTGGAGGGTTCTTTCCCATGTATTTAAGGCATGTGTGTATGATTCCAAACACAGTTTGTGTCTGCTCTTCAGATTGTAAAGTGGGCCAGGCTAATTGCTGTAATCTCAGCCTCTCAGCAGCAGGAAGCAGGTTTGTTCAAGAGCATACGCTGTATTTCACATCATGCTCTTCTCGTTAGTCATAGATTAAAGGCAGCCTCAACCTTGGTCATAACAATAACGCAGTGTAAAGGTGCAGAAAGCAACTGTTGCAGCTTCACTGGTAATCCTTCAGATAAAATCATTACAATTACACCACTCATTTGGTACAAGAGCTGTTTTAACGGAGCACTGTAAACAGATCAATGTCTCCTGCTTTGCGTCAGCATCTCTATAGTAGCAGGAGACAATTACCCTGTGACATCCTATTCTACTGCCAACACCTAGCCTGTGTGCAGCCTTGGAGCTGAAGTTGTCTTTACTCATCCTGTCAACACATAGACTAAATTATTTTTAATACTTCCTTACACTTTTTTCCTGTAAAGCCCATATTCTAGGCCCGAATGTCACAGGAGTTCTTAGTGAACCATGCCGAAAAAATTTAGAGGAAATTTGGTGGGCGATTTTGGAGGGCTTAATTTGTGCAGCTGTGAGGAAAAGCATTCATTCAAGTCCCTTTCTCTGAGTCTCTGGGTAAGGACACATCCAGCACTGAAATGTTTAGTTGTAGCTGTTTAATGGCATTGGCTGTCCATGAACACCATGGCTCTGTCCTACGGTCTCATTTCAGCGTCAAAATATCAATCATACCACATGCTTTAGCATGGTCACTTATAAATGTAACAACACTTTCTTGATGCTTTGTCAGCTTGCTGTATGACATACTCCAGATGTCCTGGCTGGCAGAACACTGTTACTAGCACACTACAGGCAAACCTGCTGGATTTTTCTTGGTTTTGTTTGAAACTTTTTCTATGTTTTCTTGCCAACAAATTTTGCTTTTCCTTATCTACACCTCAAAGCTTTACTTCAGTCCATTTGATCTAACTTAACTATTGCTTTCTGCAGTGACTGAAAGGGTAGATGTTTGCTTTCAACCGTGTGAATTTAAAAGAATTAGAGTTGTACCTATGGAAGTCAATGAAGATTCGCTTATCACATGAGGCAAGGTCAGTTCTGCTTCAGCCACTATGATCATATTACAACAACCCTGAAAAGTTTCAGATAGCTGAGCTGCTCTGAGCTACTGAGTGCATTACTGCATGTACATTGTCCCATGTAAAACACTGGCATTAACAACAAATTGCTCTTCATTGTCTTCAGCACTGATGTTGTGATATTAAAAATTCTTACTGTGATTTTCCAAGTACATTTGCTGTTTGGAGGGTAGACTCCAGGGAATCCTTCACTCCCAATAAACCCTGACTCTCCAGATACAACTCCTCCACATGTAAATGTAGGCCTGAGAATAAGAGGAAAAACAGAGCTTAATTTTTAAGTATATTTCATTTATTCTTTTGTATAATAGTAACGAGGCATGGACTGTCTTAAAACCACAGATTAAATACTTAAAAACATTGCTAACTTGAAACATGTTTCATTACTTACATAATTTCATGACTGCCATAGAATGTGCAATTTAACACGCAAACTTAGGTGTAAAGAAAATTAATTACTTGGATCTTAGTTCTGGGTTTACACAGACTGTTACCCTTCCCTTCATTTGTAATTCATAAGATGGAAGGTGTGATGGTGTGATACATCATTACAAATTGCTAGTATAGGGAACAAAATGTAATGACTTTTATAGTACACATGATAGTAGTTCGAATAGCACAGCACTAACAGGAACTTTTAGTTCCTATCTATTGCACCTTGAAATGTTTTGAATTTGGGTATTTCCATCCAGCAAGTCACTTTGAAAAGTTTTCTATAGCCCAAGAGCCAACCCACAGTGAGCACAAGTCCAGGGATGAGTCCTACGTCCTGACTTGGCGTAGATGTGCCAGGCTCAACAGGCCCGGTGTCAGCTCCCTGCCCTCGCACCCCGGGGCTGTGCAGTGGGGGCACGCAGAGAGCCCCAAAACCCCTGCACAGAACCACCACTGCTGAGGACACGAGGGCGAGCGAACGCTTTAGATAGCAAGATATTACTTTATATCGCATGTATATCGTATCCGTGGTGCAGGACAATGGTGCTGCGCTCTGTCCTGTTGGGTGTTGCGTTCTGCGGGGCTGCAAGAACCAGTAACGGGCAGTGAAACACCCGCGGGGGCTGCCCAGTGCCAGCCGAGGTGCCCGCGCCCCCCGCAGAGCCGCGGTGGCACCGCTCCTGCGGAGGGAAGGGGAGGGGGCGCAGCGCGGGCGCGGGGCGGCGCAGCGCGGGCGCGGAGGGACGTGCGGTACC
>VZTU01018330.1:37244-66437 GCA_013400835.1 Zapornia atra
CCCGGGGCAGGGCAGCGTAGGGCAGGGCCTCCCTCCCGCCCTCCCTCTCTTTGTGGGGTGCGGCGCTGCGCGGCCGCGGAACCGCGGGCGCTGCTGGTTTCCCCCTTCCCCTGGGGGCCGTGTCCCGGGAGCGCCCAGCCCCGCCCCACCGTCTCCCGGGGAGGTGGGCGGCGGTGCTGCAGCCTCGGCCGCGGGGGGCACCCCCGGCACCGCGTATTTTGCGCACGCAGGGGCTGAAGGAGCGCGCAGCGACGGAGCCCCAGTGATCTCCCGTCAGCGGGATCGCCCCAAGCCCCGCAGCCTCCTGCGACGGCCGGCTCCCTGTCCTCAGGTGGCACAGTGAGGGTGTTTGTCCGGGGCATGAATGAACTCAGTGTCCCCGCCTGTGCAGCCGTGTACCTCAGCTTCTCCGGGGGCTGAAAAATAGTAATGCTGCTTTAAAATTTCTTCTTTATTTAAAGTCTAAAGTAAACTTAAAATGCTTCGTTCTGTTTACCAGTTGGTAATCTTGCCCCGTTTTAGTAGCCTTTTCACTCTGTCTGTGAAAGATACTCTTTAAAGGGCTGTGGCAGAGCTCACAGTAACGAACTCAATCCTGGTGTGTTTGTAGGACCCAGGCCAAAGTTGTTTGACTGAGAAAAGAAATGAAGTAAGACAGTATTCTTTTGGAACACAAGGAAACTTGACATTTCTAAAAGTGTTCACAGAAATGACATTGTTGGTGCTGTTGGATGATGACATACAGCTAATGGCATGGATTGTTTGAAGCACTTCTTGCTTGCAGTGCTTCTCTCTTGCAGGAGAAGGTAAGTCTGTAGCAAAGTGTTTGGGCACAGCCAACTGAAGCGAAGACCGAAGGAACTAAATAGGAATTCAGCTGCATGCCAGGCAGAACGTAAGTCTATTCTCTTATTTTTAGCTTATATATTAAACACTTGATGTTCCTATTCTTGCAAAATACAAAGAAGGGCAGTCCTGCTCCCAAGGCTTTAAAGATGTGCTGTGGATTGGAGAGGATGCTCTGAGGATTGAACAGAAAGAGGATGCTGCAGTTTAACAGACGTAATACCTGAACTCTCTTTTGTGCAGTGCTGGATGAAGAAAACAACAGAATAACCTGGATTTGCACTTGCTAAATCTCCAGGAAGATTTGTGTGGGAGAGGTGCAGCTGCTATTGGGACATCCTAGACCTTTGGATGCAGCCTTCAGGATGGCTGGTAAGAGGTGCCAGCAGCGTTCCCATGCACAGAGGGGCAATGGAAGACAGCAAAGAGCAGAGGCTGAGGTGTGCACTGGTTTTCCAGAGGCCTCAGTTTTGTATGAGTGCTTGTGTGTCAGCAGCCAGGTGAGAGTGCCTGGCCTGCAGTCTTGAGGAGGGGCAGCCCCATGTTCCCCAGTGGGGCTGGAGGAAGGAACAGGACACATCTTGACAAGGCTTGGGGAAGGACTGGCCCAGTCCACAAAAAAGGGGCTGTGGAAACAGGATTGTAACATGGTCAGAGCAGAGAGAGTATTTGCAGCTTTGTTTTGAACTGATCTGAAGTGACAGAACTGGGAGATGAAAGAGCTAAAGAGATGACATTTACTTATTCCATAAGCAACAGTCAAAACCACTACCACTAGTATACTGATTTTCGTCATGAAGGTAATGTAATGGTCATAAAAAATGCTAGATATGGAAGTGTATATGATAGAGAGTTGTGTAATCCTTACACCAGACACATGCATTCCATGCTGCTCCTCTCTGATTGTCAACATTTTTGAAGTCTAGAGAAGATCCAGTATTTAGAAACAATAAAGTATTTCAGAAAGTATTTCAGGCCTTGTATCCATGGAAGAGCTGGCCTCCATGCAAAATCCCCAACAGAGGCTGGTAGTCCCCATGGGTTATACGTTCAAGGACCCTTTTACGTGTGGTCCCTGCAGACTTTTAACCCCTTCCAAAGGTAGCTTTAAACTTCTGAATGGTTAATGTGATAAGAGGTTCTGCATTACTACCCAAGAATATCTCTATCTGTGGAGCAAAGGGAAAATTCAGGGCTGATGAGCCAACTGAGACAGAGAACAGGCTTCTGGGAAAGCCCTACTAAGCACATGCAGCCAAGCTCCTGCACCTTTGCCATATCGAGAACAACAGCAGCATCATTCCCTGGCATTTGCTGTCTGGGACCATACCCTAAATTACAGGTTACAAATAAGGCATTCAATTTAAAATATACTCTATTTACTAAATGTAAATTATGTTCCTAGAGAGAATTAGTCCATGAAGTAAACCAGAGACATCTGGCTGTTTTCCATCAATGGCTGCAGAAGGAACAGAAAAGTAAAAGGCCAGTGAGTAGTTACCATCAAGGTGTTAGTATTGATGTTGATCTTAAGTTAAATCAGTATCTGTTAGGAGCACAGAAATGGGAGTGACCTTTCTTCTTCACCAAGCCCAGTCCCCTTCTGCTGCAGGGAACCAAGTCAAATAAACCCTTTCATAAAATGATGATACTTAATTATTGAAGCCTGGAAGCTGCTTGATCAACATCTGTTAGAGTCCCCATCTTTGCAGCATGAAACTGTGAAATGCACAGTTAGGAACTGTGTGTAGGAAGTGGATGTATATTCAGCTATAAAGTTTTAAGCTCAAAACCAAAAAGATGACAGATTTCCAGTCTCTCTTGCAATCTTAATTATGGTGCCTTGTGTATGTATTCTTTGCATAAATGATGCATAGGTTATGTGACAAAAATAGTATGGAATTGCATAAGCAAGGAGTTTGTATTAATGTGCACAAAAATGTCAGACTTTTGCCATTTGCCATTGCAGCACAAGTAATTTCCCTTTCTTTTCTAATGTAGTTCCTTTTTGAAGGTAGAACAAAACCTATATTCTATTACATGTGTCCCTGAGATATGGCACCTACAGGCCTGGAATGACGATTCTTTAGTGATAAACTATTTAATATTTAAACTACAGAGGTAGTGTCACAGTAATTACAGAAAAAGCCTGCTGTCCTAGGGTGTCATTACCTCCTATAGTGGTCTGTCAGCAATGACAAGTCTGACTGTCCCCTCTTCTCCCAGCGGCTTCTGCTAGCTGTCCTGGACTAAGCTAGTGGTGCTGGTGACCCAGACCCGAGTGCTTCTTACTATCAGTCACTGAAGAAAGATATTTTGCAGGCAAAGCTAACAAGAGACAAATTTCCTAATGAGTGTCTGGCAAGTGTGACCTTGTCTGTCTGAAAATGAGACAACTGCTGAAGTGGAAAGGGGAAACCTCTGTCTGAAATGTAACCCTGTGTGATAATCTGCCACTGAGATGTTCTTTGAAAGGACTGTGCAAATGATGGTGCAAATTGAGTGGAGGTGGTCCTGTGCTTTCATGTGTCCTCCATGCATCCCTACCATCTTCCTGTGCAAATTTAATAATGATGTTGCTGTGTAGCAACCAGAATGGTCTGCTGATCTAACTGAAAGCAGCCCCCCCTCCCTAAAAGGTTAGTTTCTTAATCTTCATGCTCCAACTTTCAGGGTTCTCACCAGATCTTATTTTCCTCTGCGGAGAATCACCTGTACAAAATCCCTTGTACCATGGCAAAAAGATGTTAAGACCTCTTCATGCTCTCTCAGTGTTTCAGTACAAGTCCTGTTGTTCTGCTACTGCGAAATTATTTTACTTTAAATCCTATCAACAACAGTTCTTTATTTCATTTGAATAATAAAATCATAGAGTAGTTTGGGTTGGAAGAGACATTTAATGGTCATCTAGTCCTACTCCCTTGCAATGAACAGGGACATCTTCAACTAGAGCAGGTTTCTCAGAGCCCCGTCCAATCTGACCTCAAATGTTTCCATGGATGGGACACCTGCCACCTCTCTGGGAATCCTGTTCCAGCATCTCACTGCCCTTGTCATTAAAAAAAACCAAAAAACAACCAAAAAAACCCCCAAAAACCTTTAATCTAGTTTGAATCTACAATCTTTTAGTTTAAAACTACCACCCTTGTCCTATTGCCACAGGACCTATTAAAAAGTCTGTCCCCATGTTTCTTATAAGTCCCCTTTAAGTATTGAAAGGCCAAAATAACACCCCCCCAGAGTCTTCTCTTGTCCAGGCTAAACAACCCCAACTTTCTCAACACAGCCTTAAGTGCCAAAACCTTGTTATTTTCACTTCCAAAAAACCTTTGGTATTTCCTGGAATTGCAAGTTGTCCTTTTTTTAATATAGCACTGGACAACATGCAATAGAGAGGCCGGATCCCTATTTTCCTGATAATTCTAGCACCTAAAATGACTCTTACTCACTGATGTACCCACCCAGTCCCTAGGATTCCCAAATTTGCTTTGGTTTGTAAGCCAAGGATTTGTCCATGTTACGCCTCTAATTGTATCCGCTACTTTATAGAAAAACCACACACGAGTTGTCACTGGAAAACTTGCAGAGCCTCCACCCTTCCCCAGGCTGGAATTCCCACTCTTCTTGCTTTTTGTATGTCAAGCTTCATTCTTGGTTCATTTATCAAATGATAATGTGGTTTCTGGCTTTATATATAAAAAAATGGCTGTGATGAGTCATAGACCTCCCCCTCCCTTGCTTTCTTTTGATACTGAGATGCCAAGTACAAATCCAGTATTGACAGTATTCCCACACTGCCTTAGGAATTATAGGAAATTTGAAGGAATTGAGCTTACATTCCTTAATTAACTTTTTTTTTTTTGCCTTTTTGCTGGCCTTACATCAAGTAATATATTTAATACAATTACAAAACTTCATAATTGGTATTATCATTTAGCAGAGAGACCAGATGTGATGCATTAATCATAAAAGTGTTGCAGATTTTCAGTATGGCTTTTCTAAATTACCTTCTGGTACTTCCATTTGTCAGTTTGGGTAATTCTGACATTGGTTTCTACTTGCCTTTTCCTCTTTATAGGAATACAAGGTGGTATCCAATTATTCTTTTCGATTTTTAATGTTTTACCCCCTGTTGTTCAAAGTCGATCGCTTATTTGCCAGGATAAGAAAGTATTAAGGAGAATGGTGCTGATTTATCGTCAGTTGAATTGTTTTTCATCCTAATATAAAAGTGATAAATCAGGCAACTATTGCTAAATTGCAAATATCCTTGTACCCAAAGAGATCTAATAATTATTAACCAGAGTGTCTACTATGAAGCAGGGTGCTCGAAACATTCATATTGTCGTGAACAGATACGTCTCCAGCACAGTCCACATCTCCTAAAGGATTGTTTCAGCATTTCCAGTGAAGCACCAGAGTCCATTAACTAAGAGCGTGCACTTACAGTGACCATATTGCACAGCAGGTGGAGAAATTGCTAAAGGACTGATCAGACAAATGAATTCTAAAAGAATATTTGTAAGTAAGAGCTATCTCCCTGATAGAGCATTTTAAACACAAAATAGTATGTAAAAGGAACATAAAACATGCACTAGAAAGCCATAAAATGAAGAAGGCAGAACCCCTGAATTGCCTGCAGACACCTGTGACTCAGGCAGTCCCACTGCTGAATGTTGCAGCAGCAGACAGGAGCAAAGCCCTCCAGTTTCTGCAGGACAAGCACAGGGCAGGGCATCATCAGTGTTAGTAAGTGCTGTTCTTATCTAGAGGTCTGTAAAAGCAAAGACAGATCAGCTATCCAGTCAGTCATTATCCCAGGCTCAATGTAACCTAAATCAGCAAGTGTTCAAGTAGATAATATTGTGAAAGAAAATTCCAAAGCAGGTTCATTTTGCTCTGGCAGATGCAGGAAAGAAAATGAGCCCATTAATCATGTTGTGCTCAGGGAAGGAAATATGAGAGGAGTTAGAAAATTATGTACACTTTCTGTTTCTGGATACAAAATAGAATTACTTAAATGAGGTATCTATAAAAAAAGTCATCCTTGTATCCATTGTCCTCATAAAGACAAGAACAGCTCATGTCTGTGCATGAATGAATTTTGGAGACTTAGAGCAGAGCTTGATTTATAGATGGACAAATGAAAAGAGCTGATATTTTGAACAATCTATGGTACAATAGAATCCTCTCTCCCCCAGAAACATCACCAGCACCAGAGACTTTTAAGGTCAGTTCTATCTGACCTGAATGAAGAGAGTGTGGAGTCATTGTTGAGTTACATGGCACACTGGGTGGTGCTAACAAACTGTTGATGATCACAGCCATCTTCCCTTCCAGTTGGCTGCAAGAAACACTGGAGGTGTAAGGTAAAAGCACAAGTGAAGTGCTCTTTCATAATTCAGAAGTCATGAATGTGTAGTGAGAGACTTTGTTGGGTACAGTATTTGCAGAAGCAGAGAATGATAAGTTGGAAAAGACAAAGGTGGTCCAGAGAAGTCTCTTTCAGGCTTAGAGAGCAGTTTTGGGAAGAACATTGTAAAAAAGAAAAGTGGAACCATGAGCAAATAAGATGCCTATTATTTTGTGTGTGTGTGTGCTTTTTCTTGTGCTCATGGAAGAGCAAGTTTTATATCCTCTATAAATAAGTAGGTTTGTAAGAAGGCACCCAGTTTCAGGTATTTTTTTCCCCCTATCTTCTGAATGCTGTAGTTGAAAAAAGGGAGGTATTTTTTAAGATCATCAAATGTCTTAGGCAGTCATACTACTGTTGCACAGGTGATACCTGGGACCTGAGTTTCATGGTGCAGTTTCACAAATTATAATTAGTTTACTGTTACTGGCAACACAGATTGGAAATCAGAACTAGGCCCCATGACAAACTATTTCATTCCAGTAGTCTCACTGCTTTTCCTGAATTTCCCTCTCTACTTTTATTTTTATGACTAGACATAAAAAAGAACAGTTTGATCTAATTACTGCAGATGTTCTTAGGAAGAAAAGTGTTGTGAACAATTTAATTCAGCCAAACTAAAATACTGTTTTCCTACTTTTACTGACAACGAAAATCACTGTCTGCTTTCAAAATACCATAAACTGTATGGGAAGGGGATAATGAGGAATGAAATCTTTACAAAACGTGCAAATGATACGATAGCCTGTGCAACAAGAGAGGGAGAACACAATGAAATGACTATCAGACATAATCATTCCCGCACTTGTTTTCTTGACTTGAGTAGGAGGCCCTAAATTAACTGAGCTGCTCAACAGATACATCTGAATGATGAAATGGGGAAATCTACATCTGAAGGAATTCCATCCTCAAGGATGAAAATCCAGAATAAAGAAAATACCTTTTCTTTGACAGGCAGATTAGATCAAGTCAAGTGAACGTAAGTATTTGGGAGGGAACATCTTGGTACAGACATTCTCTGCCAGGTACAATATAAAGGACTTAGTGGATTGCACCTGGGAAGGAACAACTATTTGTATCAGTACAGGCTGGGGGTGACCTGCTGGAGAAGAGCTCAGTGGAGAAGGACCTGGGGGTCCTGGTAGATGACAGGTTGGCCATGAGCCAGCAGTGTGCCCTGGTGGCTAAGAGAGCCAATGGTATCCTGGGGTGCATGCGGAGGAGTGTAGCCAGCAGGTCAAAGGAGGTGATCCTCCCCCTCTACTCTTCCCTGGTCAGGCCCCACCTGGAGTATTGTGTCCAGTTCTGGGCTCCTTGGTTTAAAAAGGACAGGGATCTCCTGGAGAGAGTCCAAAGAAGGGCTACGAAGATGATTAGGGGCCTGGAGCATCTCCCCTATGAGGATAGGCTGAGTAAGTTGGGACTCTTCAGCCTTGAGAAGAGAAGACTAAGGGGGGACCTAATTAAAGTCTATAATTATCTTAAGCAGGGGATGCAGGGGGAATCGGCCAGCCCCTTTTCGGTGGTCTGTGGGGACAGGACAAGGGGCAACAGTTGCAAGTTGGAGCACAGGAAGTTCCGCACCAACATGGGGGAGAACTTTTACACAGTGAGGGTGACAGAGCAGTGGAATAGGCTGCCCAGGGAGGTGGTGGAGTCTCCTTCTCTGGAGATATTCAAGACCCGTCTGGACGCCTATCTGAGTGATATGTCCTAGGGCGCTGCTTTGGCAGGGGGGTTGGACCCGATGATCTCTTGAGGTCCCTTCCAACCCCTACGATTCTGTGATTCTATGATTCCTCATGTTGTTTATGCTGTGCCCTCCATTGTCCGCTTTGGAGCGCAGAGTCCCTGGCAGGAAGGAGGGTGTTGCACCATTGATGCAGATTAGGACTGTTCCTGTGCAACAATAAATTGTACCAGGGCTGGGCAGTTCTGAGTAGGGGAATTAGTCAGTCCCCACGGCCTCCTTCCCATCAGAGTACAGGGGTCATGGAACACAAAATTTGGGCCAGATTATTTCACTGGTGGCTGGAACTCAGCTATCTGCCATGTGCTTTATAATGGTATGTTCACTTTTTCTAAAACCTGAATTACTGCCCTGGGAGATGCACACTTGCATTCTGGACCAGAATTTGGAGTTCAGCTTAATATTACATTTTAAAAACACATCTGGGATCTATTACGTTGCTGGGTAATGATTTTCACAGAATCATCATTACTTAATATGTAAAGAAATGTCATTGTCAGTATCAATCTCAGCATGGTACTGCAGAGCAATGCATCTGAGTGCTAGATAAGTGTTTCTTACTATGGACAAAAGACTATGGGTCATGAAAATGCTGAAGTATTAAGGCCAAAAGTTATAAAACATGGATGGAATCTTACATGGAAATGAGAGGAGCCAAATCCAGCGAATTCCAGAAAGTAGCAGTTTGTTTACAAAATATATCACAAAAATAACATAAACAGTGGAAAAGCATTAGAGAAACAGCATTATAGGCTGAAATTAATTACATGCTTGGCATAAAAAGGCTTCAGTATTTTTAGGGTTAAATGGAAACAATTTCATGAAACTTCTATGCAGTTCTAACTCAGCAACAGTCCTTCAGTACTTTGGGAATCCAAAGTGCAGGGCCAGAATCAAGCAGCAGTTTATCCTTTTTGTATTCCAGGATTTACTTGTTTTAATTGCTTCAAAAGCCTCAGACTATCTTGGTTTTAATGGTCTCTGAGGAAATCTCCCATATCCACCAAGCAAAATAAATGCCAGACTGAGTCAGTAATATTGTAATTTCATTTCAGTGCTTCTAAACTATAGTTAACTTCAGTTTGGAGGTGAGCAGTTGAGCACAGGCAACTGTTTTGAAAGAGTCTTTATGTTTGAGTGCTTCAACTCACTTATTGAAAGGGTACTTTGAGAGGAGAAAAGTAATTCCAGATTATAAACCTGGTCTTTGGTCTCATTTTTGAGATTACAGTCAAATTTCTTTATAATTCTTGGAGGAAAGGAAACAAGAATGCCTGCCTCTACCACATGATGTTTTTGCATGGATATATATAGCATCTTTGAATAAAGAATCAGAGAATTTGCAAGGATTGGTAAGTATTTATTGAAATTTCTATTGTTACCTGTTCTACAGTTGGAGAGCTGAACCACTATAACTTCTTCAACTTAAAAAAAAAATATGCCTGGCTTTCAGTGTGCATGAAAGACTAATCAGGCTCCTGTGCTCCTGTTTTATGTATGCTATCATTCTTTAAGAGGTGCAGTGCTTTGCCTGAGGTATGCTGAGCCAGCATGCCCTATATTTCCAGATGTACTGCAGTGCACTGATAACTGTTCTGCACAGTGTCAAATAGTAAGGAATTCTTTGCTGTAAATAGGTACAGATGCAGATAAGTGATGCTAGGTATATAAATTCTTGAAAGGGAATGAGAGGAACCGCTATATATGGAGCCTGAGTTACAAGTGCAGCCAATAGATCATGATCCTTATACTGCCTATCCAGCACTACATCTCTGTATGCAGCTTTCCAGCTAGGTTTTCAGAGCTCTCCGTTCTTAAGCTCTTAAACTCTGCTGACACTTCTCTCTGCCTTGACACCACCCTAAATACAACTAAAATGTTTGCTGGCCTGTCTCTTAGCTGTCACCCTTTCATGTTTGCAGCTTATACCCTGGTGAAAGTGTGCTTCTATGGATTCCTTAATAATTTTCTGCTATTACTAACCCCGAAGTCTCTTCCTAAGTACCATTATTCAATTATCTGCTTTAAATATAAGTGAAATTCAAATACATGTAATTAAACTAAATGGATTCTAAGCTCAGTGTATCTTCTGAAGCTCTACTATGTTTCTGACCTGCCCTGGATTTTTAATGTATGAATTTATAGCTGTAGTATCACGTCTACATTTTCTGTAATGTAGAAGACTCCAGCATATATTTCCAGACGAGCTCTAATGCAAGACTTATACCCAACAGGTTATAGCTATAAAAAAATTATCAGAGATCTGATCCAAACAGAAAGGTTTTTAACAGGACTTTTGATCTTACTGCATCCTCAGGGGGTGCAAAGTTCATTTTGACAATCTCACTCCATTTCAGAATTCTTCAGGTTCTCTGTATTAATATAAGAATCAGGGGTTAAATCTGCCATTCAAATTTGGGTAGTTTAGCAGTCCAGTCCACTCCTAATCCCAGTTTGTCTGTTTTGTTTTAGTTTGGTGTTTGAATTACCCTCAAAATATTAATCTGTTTGTTAAACCATGAGCTGTATAAAGTCATGCATATCCCTGGTCTAAACACCTTCAAAATGTGAATGCAAGCTCAGTATTTATTAGAAGGGCACATGTACAAAACACAAATGAAAATTGAAAAAAAAAATCACTTGTTTAAAATCTAATTGTTAAATTTTATTAAAAATAAACCAAACCCAACCAAACAAAAANTCCAGCTTTTAAGTCCAGAAAAGAGAAATATAGAACTGTCCTTAGCTGCGCATCCAATGTCAGGTGACTATCAGTTAGGTAACTGCTTATTGAATCATTGCAAGAACAAGTAATGTTAAAAATTCATTCCTATAAACCCTTCAGTATCCATGGGAATAGATGGAAACAGCAAGAGGGCATCACAGTGACTCTGCTTTTGCATACTTCTTCAGATGTTTTCCAGTTGATGGAAATGAAGTTTTTCTAGGCTGTGAATTCCCACATTACTGTGTCTTCCACAGAAGCCTTTCACTCTATGACAATAGGTACAATCCACAGTTTTTAAAGCAAAAACTCAAAGATTACCTACCTGAACTCTGATTAGACTAAGAGAGAAGGTCTAGAATTTGGAGACCACATACTGGTAAAAAAGATATTATTTGGAAAGACTTTCTATGTTAGTTTGGGCTAACGATGGACTGAATACTTGGACAGGAAAGAAAATTTCAATACCCAGGAGCTTATTATGATTTTTTTTCATATTTCTAAATGAAATTAAGTCCCCAAACTCAGTTTCGTTTGGTACAAGCTATTCCATTTAATGCTAAAAATATATTTTTATGTAGGTACTTGTCAAAATAATGATTAAAATTGATGTAGAAATCCCACATAGAAAGAGAAGATCATATTAGTGTTGCCAAAGAAGTCAGAGTGCACCTTAGAAAATCTAGTTCCTATCTGTGTTTGAGAGGAACTCTCTCGTCTCTCCTCTGATTAGGTTTCTGTCTCTCAGCAGTGACCTGATCACCAGCCCCCTCGACTGGAACAGTCCCACTTTGTAAAATATATTTAAATATTCATGGAGCCAACTGGTGAGAGAAAAAACAATGCTCCAGTTTGGTGGTTCAGTAACCCTCTTGGGGAGGGTGGAGGTGTTAGTCCCAGTCCCAGTGAATGTGTAATTATTTGCACAAAGTAGAACAGTGTCAACAGCAGAAGCAACAAGTCCTGTCCCCCAAAAATTTTCTTGCAGGAATGAAGAAGTCTAAAGAAACAATAATGCATTTGCCAGAAATCTGCCAGGTATAGTTAACAACAGTTTAAACAAACTCTTAAAATAATTTACAGATTACTCCTGAAATAGCTGGTTTTGGATGAATAGATGTTCTTCCACATCTCTGAGACATGCCTTGTTCCTCATATTAAGTGAACAGACCTTTCATCCTCCAAAGCTAAACAGCTCTTAAAATAGAAATCATTCAGAATATATTTTAAGATCTTAGCATCTCATAACATCATACCTCTATCCTTGCTCCTATTGACATCAATGGAAGGAAAAACAGTATTTATATGTCCCAGAAGCAGACCTGTCTCTTGAAGAATGCTGCTCTATAATGGTTTGTGTCTGACAGGAATAAAGAACTCTTGAGACCTGCCTGCCAGTGGAATAGTCACGGCTGTATGGAGCTCTGGCAGTAATGTTTTTGCAGTGTGATTTCTGGAGACGTCAAGCAAAGCAAAGCTCTCAGGCACAGATGAGTTTTCGTTGGGCCAACTAAAAAGACAGGCATTTCAGGCAACAAGTTCTCATTCAGGGCTAAGACAGAAGGAGCAAGCTTTAAGCTACATGCAGGCTGAGGAGAACTGCTCTCACTTTATCTCAGTTTGTGCATCAGACAATTTGGCACAGTTTTCTAACATTTTCTTACAGTTCATGTGAGTCAGCATTAAAGAACTCACCAAAAGCATAGAGAGTGCTGGTGCATTGCTGGGATTTTTTTCAATATGCACATTTTTCTAAAGTCTGGACCTTAGAGAGACATTTTGCATGTAGACACTTAACTGTTACTGACACAAAGATGGAATCTTATTGATGACTTGTTTATAACCTGAGTCCTAAGCCAAAATTCTGCTGATGGCTAATGTACAACAGAAGTAGGTATATGATGGGATAAGAGAGTAGGAAAATTATAAAATCTGGACCAAAAGATAAATATGCCAAGTGATACTTACTAGGAAGCTGTTACACTGATAAGATTTGCACTTTAAGGAGATAACATCTCTGTGACACCTCTGCTCCCACTGCATGTGAGAAACCTGGTCCTGGATAGCTGCTCTGTGTGTGAAACTCCTATGACTGACGTTGAGAAGGCCTGGGGCTTTTAGCAGTGAGTCTCTGTGGAACTCAAGCATCAGATCCATCAGCATGGCTTTTATGGCAGTGGTGCTATAACTGCTAGCTGATATCTGAAGGGACACAGGCACCACTTCTCTGTTTGGCCCCAGGCAACATCCCATGCAGAGGTTTTAGCGAAGCAGTAGCAAGCCAGGATGGGAAGTGTGCCAAGAGCTCCTTGATGCTTACAGCAGAGAAGAGTGTTGTGTCCAGAGCTGTGACAGTTGCCTCTGAGTGCCCCAGCCCAAAGCCCAGAGACCTTGGTGCTGGCACCTTGTTCATCACCCTGCCTTTAGTCTCCCCCAAATCTCTGCTCGCTTCCAGTTGGGCTGGTCCTGTGCAGCTAGACACTGGATGCAGGCAGTGGAAAGTATAGCACAAACACCATCTCTGGTCCCCCTCTGTCCTCCCTCTCCCAATTGCACAAGTGGCTCATTGCCAAAAACATCTGGAGGGCTGTGGTGGGTGACATTGGCTGCATGGTAAATTTACCCTGGGCAAAGACAGCCACTGTTACTGCAGTGAGCTATTCAAGTCTGAGCGAAGCTACTTACTTAAGGCATCAAAAAAAAGGAACCTGAAATAGGAGCTTTCCTCAGGGCTTCCAAGAAATTCTCCTTATTTGTCTAATTTACAGACCCCTATGCCTAGCCTGACAAAAAATGGCATCAGGAATTAGAAATTCACCACCTCTGGCTTTAAGAAAGGAGTAAAAAAACCTAAGGGGGTTAAAGCTTTAGTCATCAAAACAGGAGCTGTCTGAAAATTGTTTTTAAAGCTCTGCTGAAAACAGTGTGATCATTTATCTTACAGGAACCATAGACTCATATCCCTTTTGTTAGTCATTTGTTTTGCCAATAAAATGACTTTTCATAAAACAAAATACCCAAAACTTTGTAGAGTGTGGAAGGTCTTTCAGGGGACTGTGTAATTGAAGCACAGTATTGTCTGACATCTGGAAAGAAATTCTTGACTGCAGAACAATACATGACCTTTAAGCTTTAAAAATATATTTTCAGAAAAAAAGATTTTCAAAGAAAATTTTGAAGGAAAGCTGCTGTAAAAGCAGAGAAGTCTCTGTCTTGGAACTCATAGATGGAAGGGATACAGCAGATTTCTGCATCTATACATCTTATGTAGAAACTGTGAAAGAAAAAGCAGCAGCCAGCAAGATGTAAGAATCTACTAAGCAATATTGTGATGAATACTCAGAAGTTAAGGAGCTAAATATTACATAGGTTCTGGCAGATGGAAGGATAATGACTGAACAGCAAGAAGTATGCCATACCTGGTATATGTAGCTGGTATAACAGGTGAGCAAGTAACAATTGGTGCAGAATCTGTATTAAAATGTAGATAAAAGGAGATGTGTGGTGGAAATATATCAACAACAAAAACAAGTTGAATAGTACAGCAGTATGTCAATCCAGGTTCTGAGCTAAAGATGATCAGAACTTAGATTATTACATCCAGTTTAAAAGTGTTAATACTTCTAAAGCCATAGCAAGGCAATGCAGAATTACTGAATCTGCTGACATCTTTCCTGTGTGGGGCAGGTCAGCATCTCAGGCCCCTTAGGAAGAAATGGCCAGTTCTGTCAAAGAGAGATTGAGGCAATTGCAGTGGTCATGAAACTAGATGCTAACACATTTTTTCCAGCACCATATTCCTATTGAAATTCAGTGTGAAACTAGCACACAGCTGTGGCTGGTATCTTTCATGTGTGCTCCAATGCTTCTCCACTACCTTACTAAGTTCCTTGAGGCAGTGGCACACAATTTCCCCAGCGTTACAGAGAAGAGATGGAGGCACAACTGTGTACATGTATTTTGAATATAGCACATTTTACTTTCACAAGTGAGGTCTAAAATTTGAGACTTCGCATCAGCACACCCTGTGGATGGTTGCTCTTCCCACTTATAAAGGGCCTTATGGAAACCCCAGGGTTCAGTGCATGCTGTGGTAATTTGTGTAAGAGGAACTGTAAATATTTCACTTCAACTCACCCTGCTAAATCCTCTACAAGAGTGTTGTAGATGAAAAAACTCCCCAACATATGAAACCTTGCTGTTCTTAACCATGTCACTAGAAAGAGTCACTGTTTACTGCATTAGCTATAATCTAATGAGATGCTTCCTGTGGCAGACCCAGGGCTGGAATAGCTGGACAGATTGTGGTGGTTCTATTATTAGAAGCCTGTTATGTTTGACATTGAGCATAAAAGATGGGGCTTGTACAGCAGAACATTTCTCACACTTAGTTGAGAGTAAATCCCTGCGGTTGTTACTGGAAAATATGCTCAGACCTCCAGATTCTCATTGATCAGACTTGCAAGTCGATCAGTCATGTTGAGATACACAGAATCTGTTGATGAAGAAATGATGACTGATATCCTAAGAAAAATATCTGATGAGAAAAGACAATAAATCTGGCTATTACCAAAGCAAATTCTTCAGTTTAGAATTTCACTCTCAAGGGTATTGTATGTAGATAGGTTGTGTGTAGACTTAGTTTATAGAAGGTGTCTGAAACATCCAGAAAAGCCTACCTATAGGTACACTGTGTGAGGAAATAAGTACAGTTTTCAATGGCATGTCAGAATAAATTGATTATTATGTTGTTACTGGATTCAACTGAATGTACAGGCATGACTGCAAGTTGCTGCATTTTGACCATACCTCAGGGTGGGATGTAGAGTTATTTACTCTTCTTCAGTGCTAATACAAGCAATGGTATAAAGACAGGAAGAGAAGATAAAGCAATACACATAGTCACACAATGTTAACAAGACTCAGGCAGGGTATTGGTACAGCACTGCTGCACAGAGAAGTGCCCCATACACAGCTCAGGCTTCAAATTTGTAAAGAGAAGGTGATGACCTAGTGAAGTTGGGTTAGAAATAAACAGCTGGGGAAAACATTTCTGAAAGGAAGAGAACAGCACAGTAAATTCAGAAACATTTTGATGAGATGCTAGATCTGCATCCATGCAGTGAGGCTGCTGACTTGCACAACTTGTGCCAGCACAAGGGTGTAGGGGTGATTGGGCTGCTTCCACGGGAGCTCGTACTGTAAAACATTTTCCCATATGTCAGTCTTAAATGAGAAAGGAGTGGGCCAGACTCACTCATATCCCAAGTTCAGCAAGGGCTGTGGAGATCATCTGACAGCCTCAGGGAAGCTCTGGCTTGTGCTTTGTGCCCAGGACAGGCTTATTTGAAGGGTCGAGAGTGGACGGGAAAGCATGACTGTCTCAGAGGTACCGTATGATCTTTGGCTGCAGGTTGGGAGTGAAGTGCTGCTGGCCAAAATGAATTGGAGTTCCCCAGGAGAGCCTGAACATCATGGCAAGCCAAGAGCTAGTATCTGTGTCTGTCACTGAGCAGGAAGGATATCAGCACTGCTTTACAAACAGCACAGCTAGTCCAACAGCTCCTGCTCAAAGTGTGAAACTGTGAGCAGGGGACAGAATATCTACTCTGCAACTGAAGGAGGGGGGGAAAGGCTAGCTAGCAAGCCAGCAGGGATTGAACCATAGCACTGTTATAATACTTTCATTGACACCTCAATTTTAGAACCAAAATGAGGACTGCAGTATTTCAGAAAGTACTTTTTAATGCTCTAGGTGTTGAAAACTGTAGCATGAAATGTGTGTGCAGTTTGACATTAGCTGGGAATATGGCTGATAGGATGTACTAACATGAACCAGTCTGAAAGCTGAATGGCAGAATAAAAAAGCTGTTTGCATCCAGTAGGCAACAGGTTGGCTGTGGCAGGGTGGATGTGGCGCCGTGCCAGGCAGGCGTGTGTCTCATGGCTAACCTGGGCTTTACCAGGGTCAGTCCTGCTCACTTGCCCTGAATTTGTTCTGAGAAACCCTCACAGAAAGTTCAGGGCCAGGAAGGAGCTATTTCTGAACTCAAAGCTTTCAAATGCTCAATGTTGCAGCCTTCCAGGTACTGAAGGGTGAAATCTGGCATAGGGGATACTTTCAGATATGGTTTTGACCTGCTGCATTTCTTTGCTTGTTTAGCACACGTTAGTTTTTAACTGGTATGTAAATCCAATGAGTATGTTAATCTGTATCTGCTGCAGTATGTATATGGTAAAGGAAACAGAACAAATGAATTTATTTTAGTCAATATGTTTAAATAAGTCAACATGGCAAGATGCATGCTCTCTCTCTCTCTCGGACTGACTCGTGGTCAGTTTAAGTTCCAGGAATGCCTAAGAGGGCAGCGTCATCCCCTCCAAAACAGTTTTTCTTTTCATATGGGATTATATCAGCAAGCAGCTGCCTCTAAGGCATTATTTTTGCCAGACTGTCAGGCTCTTCGTGCCAGCTTCTCCCTTAAAGCATTATATAGATGGGGCATTCCTTCTAAATAAGCCAGGGGGGGCAATAGAGGTGCCCAGTGGAGCACAGAGGAGCCACAAAAGGCAGCGCTTTCACTGACTCTGCAGTGTCCAGAGGAAACAGGGTGGCAGGCGGAGGTGGCTGGTGAGTACTCCTCTGCTCCCCTCTGCGAGCTGCAAATGAGAAACACAGCAGCTAGCTACCATGGAAAAAAACATGTCCTTGCTGGAGCCATGCAATTTCCCACTGGCCTTGCTGGAGGGACATCCCTGCACCTCGGGAGCGGTCTGCATGCTCCTCCTGGTGGCTCTGCTGCCAGCCAGCCCGCTGAACCTGCCACCATGCTGCCTGGCTTCCAAAATCACTGCTGACGGGTTGGTTTAAAATAGACATTGTGCTACACTGCATTTCATCTTCACAGGCTAGCATACGACTGCTCAGGTCTGTGCATTGACTGGGGCAGATAAAAGATCTGAATTACCTGACATTTTCTTATGTGCCAGAAAAATTGGTCTGGTTTGTGGGGTTTTTTTTTTCATTTCAGGCTGGTGAAATGCAAGGGTTTGACCAAACTGAGATTTCAGAGGGCTGATGGCTGGGTTTGAAAACTGAGGTTCGTCTTCATAAAACTGAGTAAGACCAAACCTTGTCTAGGAAACTCCTGCTGTTTGACCTCAGTGTCCTCCACAGGTCTGCTGGGCACAGACTGAGGTTGCAGAACTTTCTTCAGAACAGCGGGCCTGAATCTCTTTATTCTGAGGTTCACTTGGCACAGCAGGCAGGCAAGGCTGTAATTGCCTGGTTCTCAAGCTGCTTTGTTGCAGGGGAGGTGGGATCGTTTAGAGGGGGGTGGTGCTATGTGCCACATATGGACAAGGGCCAGGTAAAGATGTGCTGTGCATTCCTGTTGTATCCTCTGTGAGCATCCTGGAGTGATGTGATTAGGGAAAAAATAGGGTAAAAGTGCTTTTTACCAACCCGAATTGCTGTCCAGCCTGTTTGTGCTTTCCAGTCAAACTGCAAAAGGAAGACAATAGAGTCTTGGTGCTTGTTTGTGAATTCAGCTCATGGAGCACTTGTGAAGGGAACCTTACTACCACTAATCTATTATAGTACACATGGGAAGTTTTCACCTTAGAGAATTAATTTACCAGCCTGTTGTAGATTGTTTCATTCATGAGATACTGGGTGACTGAAAAGGCTTTAGAAACAGAGACTGCTTAATGTCCAGTAATAAGCTGGAAGTCACTCATGTCTGGAGCACACCTGACACACAGTTCTGCCCTGACACTGAAGCTAGAAATCATGGCACTTCCAGAGCCTGAGAATCGTGGATATCTGTTCGTTATACATGGATATGTGGATAACGAATAACATTCCTTGGGGTTATTCAAAGGCATCAATAAACTGCATTTGATACTTGCTAGGTGAACATCCCATACTTTCCACAGAGGACTTGCACTCCAAGCCACAACTGCTTTAAAGGTGAGACAGCTGGATTCACTGTGGGTCTTCAGTAACTCTGCTTGGAGAAAGTCACTGTGGCTTTCAGAAGAGGAAAGCAGTGATTACTTCACTTGGTAATATTTGTAAGTCCATCAGTTCATTTGTTTTGTGCAAATCTATGTAACAAGTCTGCCAGCAAAGTCAAAATCAACAAATGTTTTCAACTCTATGAGATTAACTTTCCCCTTTTTTCCTTTAATATGGAAGACTTCTACAGTGTCTTGTTGGTAACAGCTGGAGACCTCAACCAAGTTTTTAATAAATGTTGCTGTCTGAACACATTTAACAAGTAAGTTATTCAGCCTTATGTCCAAATACAGGGATATATTCATCATAGCTTCACTGCAGTGGAGGTATGTAGTCTTTTCCATTTGTTGTATCAGTTCTCTACATCCTTTGGATTTATGATCATCTCAGTAGAAGCAAATACATTGTCTGTATACTCCCTCTGAGGAGTCAGGGCTGCTGAGTGCTGAGTTAGATCTGACTTTACATTATCTTAATTATACAATCTGAATATTGCACCTGAGCAGGTTTTCCATCCTTGTACACCCTCAGTTCCCTATGTTTCAAAGAAATCAGTTAAGTCACATTATTTTTATTGTCCAAAGTACATCCAAACTTTAAAATAAAAGATATGGCATGCTTCTCTTGGAGTGGAATGCCTACAGTCTGAAGGAACATGCTCTATTGCTGGGGACAAAGATACTTGCCCAGAAAACTTGGCTTCTGTGTTTAATCTCTGAGTCTATATAATACAGACATAAACATCTCTTAACCATGTTGGCTACTGCATGTATTTTATATCCTGCCAGTCTACAAGAAACAATGTTATTGTAATTGCTGCAGAAAATTGGCAGTTTTATGTCATGACTAAGTTGGTGTATTTCTAGCTTTTGCATATGTATTTCGCTCTTTGTTTCATATGAAAGTCTTTCAGACAATGGTCTGAAAGGAGAATGCTTTAAAGGACTGAGGCAGAGGAGGGAATGGGAGCTTTGGGTGTCAAGGGTAGGACACTGCCTTTGGGCTGAATGGCAGAATTCGCTGTGCCAGACTCTTGCTGGCAGCATTTCCCTGGCACTGTCTGCTCATTAGGGCCCTGCTTCTATAGCACACTTAAACACCAGGGAAAGTTCACCCCTTGAATGGGCAAAGATAAACGTATATTCGTATTAAAGTTAAGCATGTGCTTATGAGCTTCACTAAATCGGTGAGTGTAGAGAATTGCCTGTGTGTACAAAGGTTATCAGAGACACTGTCCCAGGGGCCTGTTTACCTTTCACTCATTGTTTGTATTATTTCTGTGTGCTTCAGATATTGCTGCTCGTTATCCACCCTGTTGACATTTCATAGTTGTCTTTCCAAGTGCTGCTAAAAGGAAAGCTGAGATTTTGGGACACTACTGTGTGCCAGTGATTGAATTCCATAGCCCCAGGACTGGATGCAGAGAGCCCAGCATATAAAGAGGGAAAAAAATCACCGTTTTTCTTCTTACACAAGTGGCATTGCCCATTTCCTTGGGACAACAGAGACTGACAGAGAATAGGTGTTTCCTAGCAAACAGAGGATAATAGATGAGCAGTATCCTGAACACCAAAAATGAAGGAAAACTATCTTTTTATATGTCATACGCCAGGAGGGACATAAAAAGATTAGATTAGCAGAAGAGATTCAAATTTAAAAACTCTATAAAATTGTTTACTCTCAAAAAAAATTGTATGTTATTGTTGTTGTCGTTCTCCTGTAAAGCATGCATCATATACCCAAGGGCCATGCTCCCTGGCAAGTGAAATATTTCCAGCTGCCCAGTAACAGAAGTGTACTGCCACTCTTGATAAGAAAGCTGCCTTGTAACAGAGAGCTTTCTGATGCAGAAGAGTGCATCTGTAGTGCCAGTCCCAGAGGCTCTCATTACTGAAGCCCAGATTTAGCCTTAGCAAAAATACTGATTTGCTTTTAATTTTTACCAGTTTCTTAATTTTTAATGAGTTTCATATCCACTCACAGATTCTACTAACCATACATTATACTACAATGAGAGAATAAAACCATCTGTGTATCAAATGTCCCTTCGTTCTTCCACAAATACACTGTCCTGACTTTTAGGGCCGTTTGTCAGATAAATGAAGTTAGTGGTAACAAAATGTAGATTGCTTTAGGATTTCTAGTCGGTTATCAGAGCAACTATGGAGCCATCTCAGCTGAGGGCTGAAGTACTGACCTCAACAAATTACCTGTCCCAGCAACAACTTTTGTTGCTTTCCATTCTGCTCAGTATTTTGCCATCCTCACTGGAACCATCAGTTTTGTGAGATTTTCCTCCACCATGATCATGTCCAGGAGTCAGATCCAGAGCCTACTGACAACATTATGAAAGGCCTTAAATGTTAACAGGAGGATGCAGTCTTTCAATGCATTTCTTTATCTGTAGGATGTGGTCTTCTGAAGCATCTGTTTGTGAGGTAGCAATGAATAGTTTTGCTGGGCTCAACAAATACTCAAAGTCATTACCATATTTCAGGTAGGATATAGAAACTTTGCAAATAAGAGCTCTCAAGAATTTGAGAACTTTTGAAGGATTTCTACAAACCTCAACTAGACGACCCTACTGTTTCCCATCACGTTCAGCCTTTTAACAGTATCAGGGGCTGCCTGCAACTGTGTTAGAGTGCATCACGTCCTGCTGAACTTTGACACAGAAGGTGTAAAGCAGAAACTTTATGTAGCTGCAGTTTATTGAGTGTTTTTTGGTGCCTGACTTGGACTGAGAACAATATTCTGCCACTTGGAACGTTCCTAGTCTGCCAAATGGGAAACTTTATTTGATGCCAAATAGATCTCTTCATTTTGCAGTCAATATTTTGCTGTGATTCTTGACATAGCTGTTGCTACCAGTTTCATGATTTTTTTTCAGTGAGTACTTTATGATGAACACTGATTTCCTTATAGATATTAAAGAACTTTGATATAACAGGCATCCTAGTGTTAATTAATTATCATAGATATTGGAGAACTGAAAAGGCAGTGGTACTATTTTATTGCTTTAAAATACGAAAAGCAATAAAATAGGAGCAATACTTGTGCTGTGGTATAGTGTTTTCAGAATTAGGATTTTTTTAAATAATTAATACTAAGAAATGAAAAGCCTTTATAAATGCATTTCTGCAAAAATGTACTCGGAATCAACTTTATTTATAGCTCACACCTTTTTTTTTTTTTTTTTGCTAAAAATGCATAGTCATTACATATACAGTAGTCAGCATCCCAAAGTATACAAAGTAAATTTTCAAACCCTCCCACCAGAATCAAACAAAATTCACACTTTTTGTTCATTGCATGCACAGACCCTTAAATGCGATACCTCTCACTAAAGCGTGCTTGAATCTCTAGCAGACAGAGTTGATTTGCTATCAAATGTTTCTCCATACTATTAACTCCCAGCTACAACTATAAATTCTAAGGCGTTCACATGAAATAGTAAAACCCTGCTTCAAAATTCTCCATGTTCTGAGTGCAGCCCAGGAAGCGGCTGCCCTGCAAGCAGAAGTCTGCTGGTGGTGTTTCCTTACAGGGAACTTTGAGCAACAACCTGCTTCCTTTGTCTTGGTCATTAATTTATTACTTAAGTCAGTGGAATGAAGCAGCATCCATCTAAGCCAAGTTGTGAAACTAATTTAACTTCATTCCACACCCAGCTGCAAGACCCTAAATGTCTTGAATTGGAGGTCCACGTCTTTCAGTGCGTGTGACACTTCCTCAGCGTCTTGCATCTCATCTGAGGAAAAGAAGGTAAAGTCTCAGCTGTAATTTGGGTGTTGGTTGTGTGGCCCTGACTTCCAGGTGTCTAACAGAAGCTAAGAATATATTTGGATAGGGCAAATTCCTAATGGTAGAGGCTTTGACTTCATGAGTCACTCAAACCCTTTGATGTCTTTGTGACTTTTTTTGTTTGGTGGGGCTTTTTTTGGTTGGGATTTTTGTCTCCACTACTGCCCTACTGCTGCCAGTTAAAAAAGCCGTTGAAAACATTGTCCTCTACTCAGTGGGATGGACTGGGAACAGTCTACGCTGTTTATATCAGTCCTTCCAGAAGGGCAGAGTGGGCTAGCGGGATGATTTGTCAGGGCTCCATGGCAAAGAGTACACGTATGTGGTAAGAAGATCCAAGTTCCATTTTTGCTCAAGAGTCAGATTGGCTCCATGTCATTGGTTTTGGAGAACGGGAGGGGAAAAGAGAAAGGTTTTGCCTGCTCAATGTAATTTCATGTTCCAAAATGATTACACTTGTTTATTTAGAAGCTTAATTTATTTAAGGTCTTTTTACTCTAGTAAGAAGTAACTTGAAGGAGGCTGAAATTGCTGGTGGCAATTGAGACAGTCATAGTCTTACAGACACTAATGGGAAATCTTGCTCCATTGTTTCATGGTAACTGGAATACAACCCATGGCTAAATGAACATCGAGGCCTCATGTCAGCATTACAGTAGCCCTCAGTGCAAGTCACCAGTAAGAACTTCTGAAGAGAAAAACACTTAATTCACGTCTGTTTCCTCCTTACTCCTGACCCTTGAAGCATTTAGTCAGCCTGTTTACTACTGCTTGGGTCTTGGTTGCCCCCCGCCTGAAGCCAGTGGAAATTTTGCCATTGGCTCCAAAGGACACAGACGAAGAGGTTGTCCCAAGGGTCCATGCTCTAGGAACGTTTGTGTTCCTCTCCCTGTGAGATGAGGAGCTATGGAAAAATAGCACATTCTCTCTGCCGGAGTTAAGTAGTAGTTCTTCTTAGCACCTAGGAGGGTCTTTGCATTTTTAAGCGCTTTACAAACATTAGCTAGTCTTCAGAGCAACCCTGTGAGGTAGGTAAGGTATATTCTCCCCATCTTACAGATGCAGAAACTGAGACACACAGGGTCAAATTCAACCCTGGTACAATTCCAGTGTTTTACATGAATTAAATTCATTCAGAATGAACACAGTTTAAACAATTTGCCCTAGATCACAGAACAGGTAGAGGCAAAGCACAGATAAAAACCCAGGAGTGCCTGACTCCTCAGCTTGTTACCGGCCACTTGGTCATTTTTACTCTCACAGGCAATGACAAACAGTACAATCTGGGCGATTACTATACATATGATTTGCTTCTGTAAGGCATGTGGATGGGAATCAACTGAGTTAAGTGCAATAATACTTTATGCATGTGCTGCCTCAGAGATTTCACTTAAACATGAAGTAGAACTTTCACGCTGTCGTTTTCTGCAGGGACACTGTTGACAGAAACCCAACATAGTAGCTGTAGTCAGCAAATAAATAATAAGCACGACACTTGGACAACTAAGCAGAACTATCATTTTAGCAAAAAACAATGTGTTTCTACTTTTAACTGCTAAAATTCTACAAGTGCAGCATGCAGATAAAACCCTTCCCTTTGTTTCCAGGCTGCAGATTCCAGTCTTGCTAATGATGCAGCTCTGAGCTGCACAGGTATCCTGGGTAGTGACATTCAAATGAATAAACTGCATAAGAAGAAATAGTGTATTGCCACAGAATATGGGACAATTTCTACAGACCAGGTATGTCAGTCTCACATGAAGATGAGTTCAAAGCTTACAGGTTACTGTAAGTGCCCAGAAGCTATTGAATATATGCCAATGTGTAGACTGCGGTTCTAGGCACATGCTGATTGCAAGGGGGACATGCCACCAACACTCTGGGAACTGGCTCCATCAACAGTCAGGTCACACTGACACAGGTATGTCAGCCTGAAGCTTCATCTTGGTCAAAGACAGAAAAACTCATAGGCATCTTCAGGCCGTCCTCTTGTGTTCCATCCCTCACCCTGTCTCCCATCCCCATGCAGGTTCTACCACAAAAGGCCCAAAAAGCCTTTTTAGTATTAAAGATGAGCTGTGGAGTCCACAGTGTAGACCTTATGGCAGGTACCCAGGCAATAAAAGCATTATGAAAAGTGCTTATGCAAAAAAAGTTTTGTTTTCTAGGCTGTCCTCATACATCTAGCCTGCAGGTTAGACCTCCTGTCCAAGCTCTGGACACACTTAGAAGATGTTAAGCCGTGTGTGCCTTCACATCAAAGAGATCCCTCTCCCTTACAAGCCACACAAATGCTGACATTCACTTCTACATAAGCAAATTCAAGTACTTGTTCCACTTTTAACCTCTTTAACTCAGTTTTGTTCTGTCCATATTTACAGAGGCTGGCTATCAGGCATGGCAAATGGAGCAATTATTTACATACATGTCCTTCACTGAATAAACACAGTCAGGTAGCATTGCCCTAGATACTATCCATGCTTACTGCAACTTTTTCATTTGTAGCCACATTTTAAACAAACAGACAAACGAACATGTTAATTAGAACTTTTGAAATCTAATCACCTCTCCCTGTACCCATTCACTCCTGATTCATGCAGCTTGCTTATAGCGGCTCAGAGAGCAGCACCTGCAACCTCCATTTACAAGTAATTCCACAGAGTGCTCAGGCCCATCCGTGTGCCTCAATGTTTTGCCAATAAACTTATAAACGAAGCTATATTCTTAATATCAGAGCCAGGTTTGAAATGTGCAGCGTGGCTGGGACTCACATGGAGCTCTTGTAACTGCAGTAAGATTCCAGTAAAATTGCAGTTGGTTGCAATCCAACCTTTATACTGTTATCTGTCGTTGAGATATATATAGACGACCCTGTGTGGCCTAACTGCAAATATCAAATGTATTTTTACAAGTTAGCAACAGCCTTTTTTGACATTGCCTCTTGAGATGTCCTCTACATTGTGACTGACAAGCACAAATATAATTCACTATACAGTATGCTTTAAAAGCCTTTTTTTACATTTGGCTTTTAATGTTGCATGTTTCTGAGTTGTCTTCTAGTGCTGAGATTTGCTGTCCCTGGTTTTTTTTTTTCTTTCTTAGTTTTTAATTGCTGGTTGGACATGCTAGTGGCATCTCCCAGGCAAACCCTTTCTACATAATTAGTTTTGAAACTTGGATGAGTCATTGGGCTCTAACTACTGTGCTTCTATTATTTTGAGTGCTGCACATCTCATTTTGGCCTCTTTTTACAGTTGTGGAAATTCATAGGAAAACACGGTTGCAGGTCTTGATCCATTTGCTTTCTATTGTGAGTAGCCAGTGGTTTTTTGGACAATATAAAGCCCATTTCAAAGCATGACAGAGTTGTGAAGCAGCCTCCCCTCTCAGTGGTGCAGATCATTTTCCGCTTTATTGGCAGCTGAAAAAAGCAATTCTGTATTTATGACAAAGGCTCAGTAAAATATGTAAAATTAAAACTACTTCATGTAGTTTTAATTTTCTTTTAATGCAGGTTGGCAAATGAAAACAGAACAGAGCCAGCCACACAGGGCCATGCTGGTTTTTATGGCCCATCAGTATAAACTCAAGAGCCCACAGTTCGGGAGCTGCTGTTTCAGAAATTCTCCCAATCTCTCTAAGAGACCACACGTGACCCTGCCACAAAGTGCATGTTAGAAGAATTGTGGCTGGCACAGAATATGTATTTTTGTTAGGTCATTCTCATCATTTGCTGAGAATCTAAAAGTTCCAAACCCTTATAGTTAAAATGGGTTGACATAAAAGATAAAATGAAGTGGCTGTAATTTTCTTTTAGCTTAAACACTTTCATAGGGAGATTTTCACAAAGCTGACATCGGTACAGGACATATCAATTATTGGCTTCTGTGATGATTCTGGCCCATATTAAAGATTTGACCTCATAAGCCCTAGCTATAGTCCTTCCTATATTCCCATTATAAACAAAGGGGGCATTGTTTTACAGAGGGCTGTGGGACTGGACTCAAAACATCTTCTTGGGGTTCGGATGTTATGTCTGTGACAATAGGAGAGATCCGAGCAAAATGTATTTCCACAATAGGGGCAAGGAGGGTGAATTAAAGAGCCACTGCACTATTGTGTGCTGTGACACCAGCATTTGCTAAGGAAGTACCACCCTTCTTTTTGAAAATGGGGCATACAACCTGAACTTCAAGTTGTAACCCTCATCTGTAATATTAGTGCACACTTGTTCCATCAGTCAAAACCAAAAGCATCTGTTTAAAATCCACACGTAGTTTACAAAAACATCTCTATACAGAGACATATTTCAATCTCTAGTTACCTGGGGTTTCTTTTTTGTGTGAGAAGGATAATACCTGGGTTGCTGTGAAAAGACAACTGCTTCAGAAAATCGCCTAATTTTTAGCTTTGAGCCCCCTCAAAGCTTCCGAAAGAGGACTTCAGAACACCCAGCTGCAGCCACAACTCATCAAAACAGGAAAAGGTGGGAAATGATGAGAAAGTGCCAATATCAAGTACTTGTAGAGACAGATTTTAGGTCCTGAACAGGACCTTATTCAGCAGGACCTTATTCTGCAACTAATTTTAGGACAGTAAATCCGACAGAGTGCTCTAATTAAAGAGTAGAAGAAACCAGTTCCACGTAATTCTTTGAGATCCAGAATGAGATCTCATGCATCGGTTACTCTCTTTACATCCACAGAACTCCTGCCGAGCTTGGCAAGGGCATATAGAAAGTCTGGCATTTGACTTTGACTCTAAAGGGCTGATTTGGGGGTGATTTACCAGGGAAGATAAAGGGGCCCCTTAGCAACCCCCATAATGCCACAGATGTTCCTGATGTGCTGGGGGAAGAGCCAAACCATTCTGCAGTGCCCTTCTTCTCCCCCTGCTCCAAATGAGTTTGACCCCTTTCTGGTTCAATTATGTTACATATCCCTCTATTTTATTTTAGTATCCGAGTGGCTACAGCAACCACTCACCGCCTGTCTAATTAAAGTGTCTCCATCAGCTAGTAATTCTGTAATAATTCACAGCTGTTTTTCCTCCCTCTGTTAAATCTATTGTTCCCTGGCAGAAAAGGCTGCAAGACCTTAGAAACTATAGATAGCCATCGATTTGTTTGCATTTAAAATCCAGTATATGGCTGGAAAGGCCTGTTACAGTATCACAGAGAGAGATAAATGTCAGTGCATAATCTGCTAGGAAATTTCACACAGGAGTTGATTAGAAGTCTATGAGTAATCATTGCACAAGTGTCTTCAGGTGTATACATATATATACACATATATATGTAGCTAATAAATATATAGCTATATATATAAATATATATATGTCTATACAGAGCTAGTTTAAACCTAATTGTTATGAAATTAGTAAGTGGCATTCACAGTTCATGCATTCTTCCTAGTAGCAGAGCTAAATTATTTCAGCTTATACTCTAAGCAGCAACATACCAGTAAGCGTTTGCTTGCTTCCCCTGGTAACCTAGTAGTTTAAAGAGCACAAGCAGTTCCGCCATGGTCGTTTTCTCTGACAATCCTCCGCAATGGGACTCAACTCTTCCACAGGTGCATTTCCCCCAGGTTTCACAGCATCTTCAGGACACGGTGGGACAAGTCCGAAGGTCATCGGCCTGAGGGTCTCCGGCCCAAGGGTCATTGGTGTGGTGGTCGCTGTCCCAAGGGTCGCTGTCCAGGCTAGTCCTGCTTGCAGAGGTCTGCAACGCTGAGGAACCTCCTGACGACCACAGCCAGGCAGAGCGTCAGAAGTAGCATATATCCCACGGTGCCCAGGTAGGTAGGAGCAGCCAGGGGTGCCTTGAGGAACTCAGCCAGCCCATCCTCCACATAGTGCACCTGGTCGTAGATGCTGAGGAAGGTGAAGATGTGGAAAAGCTGGTGGCTGTGACCCACAATGTCAAAGAGCCCCGGCTGGATCCGCTCAGGGATTTTGCTGACGTTGAAGAATGCAGCCACAAGCAGCCAGAAGTAACGCCGGTAGAAGTAGACGAAGAGTGTGGGGTTGCGGGTGCGGAGGTCAAAGAGGAGGCTCTCCAGCATGATGGGGCAGGCCATGCTGAGCGGCATGGCGAAGACGAAGGTGCGCACGGCAAAGGGGTAGGCGCAGCAGGCAGCGCGGCTGCGGCAGCAGGCGGCTGTGCAGCCCACAGCCAGGGCCAGGGCCACGGGCAGCACCAGGGCACGGTAGGCCGCGATGGGCAGGCTGCAGTCCAGCTGCCAGCCCAGCCGCTGCTGCACATAGCGGCTCATGGCACTGGCATCCAGCAGGCTCAGCCCTGGCAGCAGGTAGTAGGAGTAGGCCACGGTGCTGGCAAAGCCGTAGTAGCTGATGGAAGCGTAGTCCAGGTAGAAGAAGGCAGCACGGAGGCGCGGGGAGAGGCAGCTGAAGAGGTGGGCCGTGCAGCTCATGGCGAAGGTGAGCAGCACCCCGGAGGCATAGCACCAGAGGGGCAGCAGGGCTGGATGATGGAAGGGCACATCCCCGGCACCCCGCAGCAGCAGCAGCTGCCCAAAGCGACTGAGGAAAAGCAGCAGCGGAATGAAGTGGGTCCAGAAGTTGAGGGTCTCGTTGGTGGGCTGCAGCACCGAGGCCAGGCACTCCTGCGCCGA
>VZTU01018330.1:66478-88846 GCA_013400835.1 Zapornia atra
CGAGAGGATGAAGCACTCCACGAAGTCCTCGGGCACCTCGTCCCACCGCAGCAGGGCGGCGGAGCGAGGAGGCGGTGCCGCCTCCTCCTTGTCCCCCTCGCCCGCCGGCNTAGAGCCGCTGCTCCCGCAGCCGCCGGCTGAGGAGCCGCGGTGGCTCTGCGCTTCGCCGCCGCCGCCCCCGGTAGCATCACTCATTGCAGCAGGGGCAGTGGCGGCACCGCCGCGACTCCTCCCGCCCCGCCGCCCGGCATCGCGGTAACTGGAAACCGGCGGCGCATCCAGCGCGCCCAGCGCTCCTGGGGAGCGGGGAGAGACGCCCCCGCCGCCCCGGGTAGGGTTTCCCGGGAAGGGAGGCGCTGGATACCCGAGCCGCCGTTAATGATTGATGCGGCCGCAGCGCGGAGGGGGGGCCGGGCCCGGGAGAGCCTCGCGGCCGCCCCGGCCAAGCCTCGTCGCAGCGAGGTGCGGGACCGGGCCCGGGCAGCGCAGACCTCTCAGGGCCCCGTTCCGCTGGCAGCTCCCCCCGAATCCCTCGCGTAGGGACCGCTGGCGCGGGCACAGCCGAGCAGACACGCCCGCTTTGTACGGAGCCCTTCCCACGGGGGCGTTTTGGTACGAAAAGCACAAAGGGGCATGGGCATGGCTGTCCGCGGGGCTGCTCCCAGCCCGGCGCCGCGGCTGCGCCAGTGCGGTTGGCCAAAGCCGGGCAGAACCCCGAGGAAGGGGAGGGTGACCCCGCTGGGTCAGGAGTTCCCCAGCGGGCCAGACAGGGGTGGGAAATACCCCCAGACAGGGGACACCTGGCAGCCGGGTGGGTTTCTGCCGTGTGTGCTTCTGTGAGGCAGCCTGAGACCTGGTTCCTTTGGCGACATTATCTCATGCAGTGAATGCCAACGTGATTTAGGAGGCTGAAAGGGTGCGCATCGCCCTGACACATACGGCACCCACCTTCTATCTGTGCTCCAAGAGGGCTGGCTGGGAGGGAGACACGGTAACAGGCTGACAGTAGCTGCTCTGTGTTGATCCTTAGACAAATCCTACATTTATCGGCGGTGCGGTTATGCAAGCAGCACAGTTACATAATCAGAATATAAAAATACAGAGAAAAGTGCCGTATGCGTGTCACCGAGCCTCAGCACATCTGAGGTAAACAGAAGGCAGTGCGGAGAGGTAAGCAACTGTTGCAGGCACAGGTAGGAGCCAGCGTAAGGACTTGTTCTCCATTGTTTCCATTTGTTTCCTTTTTGGTTTCAAATGGTCTTAAACATCTGATAGCACTGGGGTTTCAGATGCTTGTATTACACGATGACATTCAGATACAGATATATGGTCATACGGTATAAACCCAGGTCCAGTGGAATTAGGGCATTCTGCTCAAAGGTTTTTCTAAAAATCTTCTGTTCAATAGTGAATCACAACATGCAAAACCTCCTGAACAAGGACATCACCAGAAATATGGTTTTAAAAGTTGGCACAAAAAAGTAGTAAAAATGTGTTGCCAAAAGCCATTTTCAATGCATTTTTCATTACAGTAAAAATACTGATTTTACACAACTGTCAAAAGTAGGGCAGGGAGACCGGTGACACTGCTTATAATCTTTATAAAAAATACACAGGAGTCCTGCTAGGAAAATAAACACAACTGAGCAGTCCGGAAAAGTCAAGGGGAGGCATGAAATACTAAACTAAGAGACTTGTTTTTTAGGTAACAGGCCTAATGTGCTCTGATGTCTGTGTGTTTTAGAGAGGGTGCCTAGAAGCGTGCAGGGACATACCTGCCAGATGTGGACACTCCTCAAGGAGTGACTGACCAAGGGCTCTGCCTAGGCCACCTGTGCTGCTGTGGGCTCTGTTGTGTGTGATTTAAGGAGAGAAAAGGCTCTTTGGGACTAAATGAGAAGTGCTCAGCCTCTGTTAGAGGTCAGGCTTCTCATGGGGCTGCTCTGCACTAGAGAGGCCACCCTGAGAAAGAGACATGCCAGATGTTGGACCATTTGCCACATCACTGCAGATGCACTGCAGAGACATGTCCTCCCTGTCCCTGCTCACACGCAGGTGCTCTCAGTAGGGCTCTGGCAACCATTTCTCCCAATCCTTAAGTGATACTTTCATTTATGGTTGTGAGTGCCATTGCAGGCCCTAGGGAAGAGGACTGAAGTGACCCTGATCTTCAGCCACCCTCGTCAAGGTTAGATAAGGAGAGGTGGTTGACTGGGAGCAATCTGGTTTTAGACCTGTGCTAAAGAGCCTGTTGGAAAGCCACCAGCAGCTGTTGCAACAGATGGTGTCTAAAGAACAACAGCATCCGCCGCTGATTGGGAACTGCTGGCCTTGCAGTGGCAGTAGGGCTCGTCTGACATGTTCTGACTTTCCTGCAACCCCCAGACTTTCAGGGATGTGGGAGGCATTCAGCCCTCTCGCCTCAGGGAGTACCAGGCTATTGCCTGGCTTCCTGGGGGAACACCCGTGGGATTGGTGTCATTATGGGGGCAGCCCAGGCTGGGATTTGCTGGTGGGGTTTGCCTGTGGCTCAGTCCGAGTGGCCACTGGACTGTCCAGGTACTGGTGGAGATAAGCACTAATGCTGCAGAGAAATGTCTGGAAATTTCTCCCTGCTATTGAGTCTTCAGTAGTATTTTAAGATGCTTTAAAATAATATTTATGGGGATGGGGGCTTTCTGCTTTGCAGAGCCAAGAGTCACTCAAGAGACCTGTGCATCCCAGCTCCTCTGGAGGAAGCACAGGCCCGAGGTAATGATCCAGCTTTGTCCGCTTTGTCCCTCGTGGGTTTCCATGTAAGTGCTGTGCTGAAGATAAATACAAGTAGTGTAAAATGAATGTAAATTTTCTTTTCTCTCCCTCTGTGCAGGGATCCAGCTTTGGCTTGTCCCAAGAGCTCTGCTGATGTTGCACGTACATAACCTGGGTCTCCTTGTCTGGCCACAAAGTGCCATGGAGATCTCAGAGCTTCTAAAGAGCACAGTTCGCATCACTGCCGAGTGACAGCAATGTGGCTTTAGTAGCCACAGTAATGAAACTCATTACTAACGATCCGGTTCTTTTGCTTTTTTCCAAGGCTGCCTCCTCACAGGGGGGAGTGTTCTGGGAGGACAGATTGGGCTTTCGTAAAGACAAGTGCATACATCTCACATTGAGTTAATTATTCTGTTCCCAAGCCAGCTGTGGAGTAGTGTACTGGGAACCTTACAATTTAAAGCACTTACAACCTCAAAATAGCCTCTTATTCATGTGTAGTCCATCAAGGTTAGTATTACATGACTATTATGTGGTAGGCCAGGGAAAATCAGGGCATCTGGAGGTCACAGAGATGAGTCCACGTAATGTAGTGCATGAAGAGGCCTCTGCATTTCTCTAACCAGAGTTTATATTTAGAAGTGCATGGTCAGCATATACCAGGGTTTCTTCTCACATGTGTAGAATTTTCAGCAGGCTTTCTTTCCAAATAACCTTTGAGAGACTTTTAAAACTCTGATGAAGGCACTGCCTAATGAGGTTTGGAATGTAAGATAATGTTAATTAGTGCTGGCTGAAGACTCAAAGATATGCTAAAATAACAAATGTGAGTTTGGTTCTGTATTACACTTTATTCATTGAAGTTCTTTCACAAGTTACCATTTTGTCTGAAATATCAAAAGATATTCTGAATTACTTCAATCCTCCCCAATAAAATTATGCTTTTTGGTTAGGAAATAAAAGCTAATTTCACCTTTTGCACTCTGACATACTTGGCACACTAGAGGAGGTTGTACTTAGCCTTCCGATTATCCATTGCCTTTCTGAGTGAGTAAAGAAATTAACTTAAATCTACCACTAGAGAAAGTCATCCTGTGAACAAGCAGTGGTGGTGGTTGGAAGATTTAAGATGTTTTTAAAGCCATACCTTCAGCCTCACCTCATTCAACCCACTCACACTGGCAAACATAAATCTTGAGAGCTCTTGATTGACATAATCCTTTGCCATACAACACTGTCTCTCAATTTCTTTTTCTCTTTTTTCACCTTCAAAACAGATTTCACTGATTTCTTTCTTAAAAACAAGTTTTATCTGAGTAATGATATTTAACCTCTTTGTTTGCTCTGGATTTTTGTCCTTCTTCACTAAAATCCCTTTAGTAAATCCGATTCTGTTCTGCTATCTTCCATGGAAGACCACTAACCATGAGGGTAGACTTTAGCTCCACGTATTTAAAAAGAGTTGGTGTTAGAGAGGCTTTAACTTCATCTAACTTTGTCTCATGCAGCTCATGCTTGCAGTTTCTCTGGGAGAACATCTTAAAAGATTCACACACAAACATGGTCCTTTTGTTCCAATTTTTTTTAAATCCTTTCTCAACTGTGTATCAATCTTGTGAAAATAATGCCTTGATAGGCAACTCTCTACTGCAGCTTTTGTAATAATTGAGTGGGCACGGTGCTTTGATTTAATGTTGAAGAGATTAACTTTTCTTTAGAGATTCTCTCCCCACTATCTTTTTCAAACTGGCTAAACAGGAATCCTTGCATCATTTTATCCTTCTTGAGTAACTAATCAGAGACAATTATACTTTACAAACATATTTCCATAAACAAAAGTGAAAGTGATACTTGCATTCTAGAGCCCTACTGAGAGGTGAGAAAAGCTAGATATGGTAAAGGGAATAGCTGACACCATCATGGTTGCATAGCAATGTTAAAATTATTTAACCTCTCTTTCACCAGGAGATTCTAATTTTCTGCTCTCTTTACTTTCAAGTTAAGCATTTTCAGGTTTGTGCTCTTTATGCTTTAAAAAACAGCAATAAAGCCAATCCAAAATAATCTGGGAAAAAACCCTCTAAACACAGAAAACTGGGAAAACACTTCACATTTTAAGAAAATTTCTCTGAATATTTGGTGGTTGGTTTTTTAGGTTCTTGTTTTGAAAGATCAGGGGTTGAACTTGTTTTTCTTCTGGAAGCAGCAAACCTGAACATAAGTATTGCAGTGAAATTGGTTTCACCATGATGAAGAATTACATATTGAGTGTAAATATATTTTACATATATTTTCCATGGTCAGAATCCATCACTGTCCCACCTACCAGAGGCTCACAGCAAAAGCAAAGTACAACTTGTCCTGTGTTGCAGGACTGAACCTTCACCTACAAAGTGCGTGGCTAAGAAATTGTTTTGTTTTTATGTGCTGAGTGAGAGCCTCTTCCAGAGCACAAATTGCTACTCACTGCTGGTAAGCTGAAAGGAGGGACTCTTGGTATGGACAAAGGAAAGATCGGTGTTGCACTCATCTTGAACTTCCATGCTTTTAAATAGCTGAATAAATGTGCACATCTGGATTCCAGCCATGTAGGATAATTCTTTCTGACAAGAAGCTGCAGGAGAACTTTTGGAATTAAGCCTTCATTTGATACTCACACTAATGCCTGGAAAATACACCACAAATCACCGACGTTTCTCAGCCAGACAGTACAAGTCAGATGTTGCCCCTATGACTGGTTTGTGTAATGGGCCTCACTGCTTGAGTCCCAGGGGGAGAAAGAACCCTGGTTCCCTGATAAGACGCGTGTCCCAGGAGAGTAGCAGGGCCCTGGAAGGGAAAGCTGCTGCTGAATGGCAGGACTAGAGCAGGGCTTGCAGCTCAGAGGGCACCAGCACTGAGAGATGGAGCAACACAGATGGCTCCAGCCAGGGGCTGGAGGGCAGACAGAGCAGAAGCAACAAATATAGGCTGCTGGGAACCTCAGAGCCAATGTCCTCTCTGGCTCTTTTTTGTTATTCAGCCCAGGCTACACATGCTCCAGCTCTGTGTGCTGCCTTCTCCTCTCATCTCTGCCCAGCTCCGCTCCTGTGCTGCACACCCATAGCTTCCTAGCAACACGCAAGTACATGGGGGAGCCTGCATCCACTTACTGTAAGAATCCTTGCCTAGCGGTTTTCAGTCTTGGGGTGGGAGGAGATGGGGGTGGAATAAGGGAAAAGAAGCTGGAAGAATTCTACCTAAGCAATGAGGAAACAGCACGCACAGCCTGTGACTTCAGGGATCCCTGAGCCACCACTGAGAGCATTAAGTGACTCATACAGTCACAAACCGGTGCACCCAGCAGCTTGACTTCTGCCCTCCTCCTGATCTGCCCACCTCATGCCCTCAAATGTGCTTCCTTTGCTACAGGGTAGGGAACTTCCACAGCAATTTAAATCCTTCCTTTCTGCTTTCCTCATACCCACCTTCACCAAAGGATTCTAGTAGTTAGCTGTGCCCTGGCCTGGGCTGAGAGCAAGGGAGGAGCGCTCTTCTGAAAGAGGGGAGAAAACAGGCAGGAGAGAAGGGTAATGCACTGCTCAGCATGTGGTTTACTTAATGTAGCTTAGTGTTAATTATTTATGATAATTCATGATTTTCCCTAGTATATTGCCTAATGATATCTGTCATTGTAGCAACAGTTAATAACTCCCAAGTCTGCATGCAACCAGACCTACTGCATTATAATGAAAAATGTCTAGTAGTTCCTTTTTAATATTTTTATTAGCCTACCCTTTCCAGCATTAATTCTCCAGAGATTTCTGTCCTTTCCTCTGTCCTACCTCCTCTTCCTCTCCCGTGAAGCCCAAGACACCAATGTGCTGTCATTCACTAACTGTATGCGAGTGCTACTGTACTATTGCAGTGTGTTATAAATAGCACAGCTTCAGAAGTACAGTTCATTCTGAAAAATTAGCGATGACCTTTGAAACTCTTAACTATATCTTTCCTGTTTTTCACAGCATGCTCTGGATCATGATGCTCTTAATTTGCTGCAGTTTATTAATTACAACAGAGCATAGAGGCTGAGCAGTAAGCAGAGGATTTAAACAATGAGGTGGATAATTAAAAAGGATTAATGAGGTGGATTAAATAAAGGGATTGAGGCCAAATGGAGCAAAAATTTTCTAAACAATAGGGCCCCCAAAACTCCTGCATCCAAGAGCACACTCCTCTTTGCAACTAGAGGTTTGTTTTTTATCCAGAAGCATCTGTCTTTTTTTTTATACCATACTTACTAATGCAGTCCCAGAAGAGCTGTGCACCATGTAGTGTCTCCTCTTATGGCCCTAAGTGCTCCTTCTATTGAGCACAAGTTCCCCAGCTGGTTTACTCCGAACTCACTGCTACACCTGTTTCTACTACCATGTTGAAAAAATCCAAAAGCAGCTCAAGGATGACACTAATCTTGTGTCTTGGCAAGCTGGTGAAGCGGTTCTAAAGAAAACAGTGAAAAAGATGGGGGAAGACAAGGACTTGACTTGGATTCTGAAGCAATAAGATCCTGCCTAATCCATCGCTAAAGCGCCTTGGCGAACACCATTCCTTCCTGTGGAAGGGGTCCTGTATGGGTAAGTTTGGAGCTCAACAAATCCAAAAAGACTGATGGAATTATTCCCTAATCCTGCTGTCAGGGGGTGGGTTTTATTTCTCCTTCCTTCCTTCCCACCAAAGCCAGTAGCGATCCCACTTAAAACCTGTGCAAAGCCTTGGGGTGCCCGCAGAAATCTGTGCAGGTGGTTGCCCAAATGGAGAGCTGTCCCCTAGAGCAGAAGGTGAGATCCTAGGTGGTAGGGTACCGTGTCAGCTGTTGGTATGAATTATTGCTGTAATTGCTTCTTGTTGGAAGGGAGCTCAATAAACATCTGATCGCTCTCAATCTTTAGCTGCCAACCAATTATCAGAAAATATTTGCATGGTTATGTTGCAAAAAGGTGGAAAGAGGCTTCAAACGCCGGGAGAAACAGGTAGTTCTGCCACAGGACCCTCCTCTGTGTACCTCACCCTTTCCTCGCCTCAGCGCTGCCTGCACAGCCGCTTACCTGGCTGCAGCGGAAAGCGGCCTGCACCTACAACACAACGATTGTTGTCATTTATGATTTTTGTGTCACTTGGGAAGTTGAAGTCATACCAGCGTAATGAAGTTCACCTCCGGCGTGCCGAGGTGCAGCGGGAGCGGGGACAGCGGCGCTGCCGGTGCCCGGTGCCGGTGCGGGCCGGCCCTGCCCTGCCCTCTGCCGGAGCGCGCACACGGCCGCGGCGGGCGGCCCTTCCCCAGCTCCCCGCAGCCCCTGCGACGTTGCTCTTCACGGGAGGTTCAAGAAATTACCTGGCGTTTCCTTCTGTCCGCACTGCTGGTCTAGCGTACGGATCCGCGTTTCCCGGCTGTGAGGAAGGCTTTTCCCCTTCTCCCCAGCTCCTGGGAGAGGGTTTGTTCTTTCAGCGCTTTAATGTTACTTCCACCCACCAGCCTACCCAGCCAGTCCTGTCACAATCTGCGTGACAGCAGCATCAGGAGCTGTGGCCGTGAAAAGACTCGCGGCTAAACCCTCGCTTTAAAGACAGCTACTGGCAGGGCAATATGCTCGTCAGCCATCTACCCCCACAGCTGAGTGTGCATCTGCAGCAGGCGAGGTTTCCTCAGGTCTCTCTAAGCTTCCAGTCCTGGGTGGCTACCCCTGCCCTCCTCACCTTCTCCTTTTGCCTTTTCTGGAAACTCCCACCTCACTCTGCTGACAAGCGTGGCTGTTAGCGTAGGCCCTGCTCCCTCCTGTCACTCACTGGGCTGCGGGTGTTGGGAGTTGGTGGGTTTAAGGCTTTCAGTCATTTCTGTGCACCTACTGCTATTTTCTTATGTGTAATCTCAACTCCAGCATCTTACATGTTACACTGAAAATCCAAGAAAGCATGGGAACGCAAGATGTGGGACAAATACAACGTGACCTCTGGTTACAGTGTTCAGCAAACGTTGCTGTGTCCTGTGCTATCAAACCCCAGATCGGAGGAGTTCCAGGATTTCCTTTGCTTTCCTTCTCAGCTTTTATTTTTGGGCTTCTCTGATTTGCTTCAGCATTTTAACCGTGCTTGGAACAGTATTCTGTTTCCCTGTGCTAAGTGTTTAGGGGCGAGCCGTGCCTCCAGACTGCACGACCACGCACCGCTCGGTCCCTGCGGACGCGGCCCTGCGCGCAAGGAGAGCGGCGCACGCCGGTCAAGGCGCAGGACGCCGCAGCTACACCACACGCCGTCCGTCCTGCCCAGCCTGGCCCCGGGCGAGGCCCTCCCACCTGAGAGACACCGAGAGCCCTCGGTGTGCGGGGCGTTGCATGGCGTGTGCCGGCAGGACGCGCACGCCACCGCCCGCGGCCACCGCGCTACTGCTCTGCGCGTCCTACCCGAGCTGTTGCCCGCTGCCACCTGCTAACGCCTGGCGGGAAAACGCCGGGCCGGCGAGGCAGGATCCGCGCGATCTGCGCGGTCTCCGCCCCTCGGGGGGCTCAGGGCTCCTGCCTGCATGCCGGCCCCTCGCGTCAGGGTCTCTCCCGCGGGACCGTGCGTCCTTCGCACGGTGGGAGCGCCCGGCAGCGCGGCCCGTGCCCACGCTGTGCCCCTTCCTGCCGCCGGCTGCCTGTCGCTGCCTGCTTTATCGCAGCAGGCTGCTAGGCGGATTTGGGTTGCCTAGCGACTTCGGTCGGATTGTCTCCCGCTAATGTGAGAGCAAGAGGCCTGGCGGGACACCGACCGCCCGCGGCGGGGGGTCGCACCGCCGCCTGTCGGCTGAGGGGGGGACGCGGGGACAAACCCCGCCCCGCCCGGAGGAGAGCCCTCCATCGGTGGCTCGACCATCGACTTCCTGTCCTCCGCTCGCGGGGTCGGTGCGATCGGTGCTCGTTTCCTCGCCGCCAAGGCTAAGCGAGGGGAGAGGCAAGATGGCGGATAAGGCGCCCAGCGGCTCGCAGAAAGCCAGTGGGAAGGTGAGGCCGTTCTGTGGGGCGGTTTGCAGCTCCCCGTCCCGTTCCGCTGCTTGGGGGGGGTACGGCCGCCGCCGACCGGCGCGACGGCAGGGCCCAGGAGCGGCGGGGCGGTGAGGCGCCGGCGGCGCGGCCTGCTCCGTCCCTGCTCTCTGCCCAGGGTGACTGCAGGCCCCGGGCGGGGGGTGGGGAGGCGGGAAGGGGGCGGTGCGGCCGGTCCGGGGGCCCCGGGTCTCTTGCGGGGCATCCCCGCTCCCCGGGACCGCCCTGAGCACGTTTCTATCCCGGGCCGCCGGCAGCGGCCTCCTCGCGTCCCCGTGCCCCCGGCGAGGGATGCGCGGCGGGGAGGGGAAGCGAGGTCCCGGTGGAGCGCCGGTAACTGCTGCCGCGGGCCAGCCTGTTCCGGCCAGCATCTCCGCGTCCGGCTGGGCACGATTAGGTACGCCCCGGTCCTGTCCGTGCCCGTGTCTAACGTCACTGCTGCCGGAGTCCAGATCCCCCGTGGGCTGAAGCCCGCGTGGGTTAGTTTCCAGCTTGGGAGTATGAGGGAAAGTGATAATTTGGGATCGAGTCTCTTCTTTTGATTGCAATGAAATGACAGATTTCACAAAATGACCGTGGCTTTCCCCTCTCTTTTCGCCGTACTCACTGTACTTCCTGTAACTGTTTTTTTGTTGGGTTTGCAGACCAGAAGTTGGGGTAGTGCAGGGATTGTGGCAGACTTGTCCAGAGCTGTGCGCTGAACCAGTGCCTGGCTGCGAGTAACAGCAGCACGGAGCTGCCTGCTTGCTAAGCATCCCCCTCAGAGGGTAAGGTGTGTTTGGGGGATGCGCTGGCAGCTGGATTAGCAGTTGGTGACTCTTCCTTTCACTCAGCATTGCTGCACGTTTTAGACCAGAGGTGTATAAATCTTCTAGGATTTTTGTGTGAGTAAACTACTCCAGGAAGAAGCCACATCTTTGGCTCAGGAATTTTCAGTGCTATATAGATTTTAATCTGTTTTTGTATTCCAGTAAACCAGGATTTTAAAAAATATATGTTGGGTTTTTTGAGGGATTTTTTGTTGCTGCTAGGAAACTAGCTGAAATGTAGTGACGGAGAGCCTTTGCATGTTTACCCAGCCTGTGTTATTAGAGTAGGAGAGTTTTATTTTTGTTTCCCTTTTATGATCTAGTCCAAGTATTGCCAGGAAACTTTTTTTTTCCCGGATCTTGCCTTTGGCTTGGAACAGCAATTGAGAGCTGGGCAGAAAACTTCAGTAGTAAAGTAGGTCTTAATTTATGGAGTCGCTTGCAGGGACTAAGATATTTTTGGATTTCAAGTATGCTTAGACATAGAATAATAACTTAATCATTTATTACTGCAACTGATTACATTGTACACAAAACCAACCCAGATGGATCCTTTTCACAGTTACATCATAGACTTTTTTTTTGTCATTTACTATTTCTGTACTGCTGAAATTCTTTTTTTAATATATAATAATAATTAATTTATAAGAATTTTTTTTTTTTGTCCTAGATCTCAGTTCTGCAGAGGTATGTGCAGACACGTAACTCTTCATGCAATGTCATCCATCCTATTAAGTCAGTGGGACTATTAGAGAATGTAAAGTCTGTTGAGGCATCTTGAGGAAGTCCTGTATCTTGCTGTCTTTGTGCAGTTCCCCTTCATCTCTCAATTTCCTATTACTCTAGAGACATATGTTGTTTCCAGTAGTCTTTTTTTTTCCTTTTTTCCCATGCTTTACATCTAAATCTTACTTGTTTTGTATTGCCAATGTTACTTTATGTGCTGAAGAAAATAACGATAGTACATATTTGGATTCATGAGAATGTTTTGGTTGAAAAATAGAATAAAATAAGACATAGCTGTTGGGATTTCCTTCCTTCAATCTCACCTTTCTTTGGGTGTATGTAATTGCTTTTTATGAATGCTTGCAGTATGTATATCCATAGAAACACTTCAGATGTCAGCAGAAAGAAGTATGACATTATGGTACTGAAATTAGTAATATTCTTATTTTTTAAATTAATTTATTAATCCAAGGATAAAATGTGTATTTTTAGTTGAAAGTGTTTATGGTTAATCTGAACAATGGTTGAGCAAACAGCCATTTGGCTGAATTTCTTAAAGTAATTACTTATTAAACATTTCTATTTGAAAAAATAATTTAAGATTAATCATTAAGATTAATTTATTTACATATAAAAATTGAAGTTTCAAGCTCAGTTTCTTCTCATGTTTACAAGCTTGAAGAGTAATGGTACTTGCAAGACAAGTATGCCTGGTAGACTCCATAGAGTATGTGTCAGTGGCAATTCCAAAATGGGCCTTGGCTGGCTTCTAGCCTACCTCCTGGGAAGACCCAGCAACATTGTGTTTTCTGTGTCTGAAGAGCTGTGGCCTTGTGGTTGAAGGATTTAACACTTAAAGTAAGATGCGATATGGTTTCTCACCTTCAGAACGTGTTATGTGTTTGGTCTTTGTGTCTAAGTATTGATTTTGAACATCCAGCCAGCCAGTTACTCTGTTCCATAGTCTATAATCAATCAAGCTTACTTCAGTCAGGTATTATGTCTTTGATTCGCTATTTGAACACTCTCACTGGGGGTGGTACAGGACCAGGAGCACACATTGCCTGTGTTGTGGTGGTAGCTGCTTTTTATGAAACTGTCAGCTTCTAAATAAGTTTTGAAAGTCTCCAATGTAAAATATGTTGCAAAAGCATAATCTATTCCATTGTCACTTTAAGATGGCAAGGTATGTGTGTGAGATTTCCAGAAATTTAAATAGGAAAGAAGGACAAAATTAAGACAAAAGAGAGATTAGCCAAGACTGCAGAGGAGGTCAGTATGGGTGGGACATGATTCTAAGATTCTAGATACTGATGAAGTTCAATTAGTATCTGAATGTAATGAAATACTAGCTGCTCAATGATTCTGCCTTTTTTTTTAATCTTCTGAGAGTAGTAACTATATTGCATGACAATTGCTCTTTTTGGTACCATGTGGCAGAAGACATTAACCACTCAGACAAGCTGTAGGTTGCCCATTTTTTATTCTAAAAGATGTTTTAGCAATGTTCCCTAATCTTAAATGCATTTATCCGGCTTTTGAGTAAGCTATGTATTAAGTGTTGAAGAACAGTGATGACTTGGCTGTGATGGTGAATTCTAGTTTGAGGTAGCATTCTGCAGGATGGCGAAACTCCTGATCTTTAACTTCCCCTGTATCATTGTTCAGTTGGTGACCAGGAGTTGCAGGTGTTCCTCCAGTAGTGGAAACGTAGAAGGAGATGTCCATCTCATTTCCTCTCCAGAAGCAGAAAGTTAAATGCTGGCAGCTTCTGTTCATCTGAGTTTAAGGTTACAGTGGAATAGCATTCCTTCCAAGTACATTGGAGAAAACCATTTTGAGGGAGCTGGGCTTGTTCAGCCTGGAGAAGAGAAGGCTGTGGGGGGACCTCATTGCAGCCTTCCAGTACCAGAAGGGAGCTTATAAGCAGGACGGGATTCAACTTTTTAAAACAGCAGATAATGGCAGGACAAGGGGGAATGGACTAAAGCTAAAGGAGGGAAGGTTTAGATTAGATATTAGGGGGAAGTTTTTTACAGAAAGAGTGGTGAGGTGCTGGAACAGGCTGCCCAGAGAAGTAGTGGATGCCCCGTCCCTGGAAGTGTTCAAGGCCAGGTTGGATGGGGCCCTGGGCAACCTTGTGTAGATCCAGGCCTGGAGGTTGGTGGCCCTGCCTGTGGCAGGGGGGTTGGAGCTCTATGATCCTTGGGGTCCCTTCCAACCCAGACCATTCTGTGATTTTCTATTTACTTTCATGTTTGCAAGTGATGTCTGTTTAAATAGTGAATATTAATATGTGCTGTTCCAGTAAATGTAAAGAGCAAATAGATGAGCTATAAAATAATTGGCAGTGTTTACAAGCATTTTTTTCTAGACAATTTCGTAGATGAAGGAAGAATAAAAAAGACAGGTTGGGCTTCAAACCTCCCTGCCTATGTTGGATTTTAACAATTTAATTTAGTTTTCCTAGTCCATCAGTTAGATCGGGGAGAAATAATCTGCTTCAGTGCAAGTAGCGGCCCAGAATGGGGCAGAATCAATGGAAGGTGTTGAAACAGGGTGAGAGTGTCTTACAGCAGAGTTTCTCAGAAACACTTTACCCTGAAGCTATGAGTTTTTGCAAGGGTAGGCTTTTATTTGTGTTCAAGTTTTAGCCATTACAGTTGTAAAAAAATCAAGTTGAACATCTGCAAGACCATGGGATTGTCTTCTGGGTTTTATTGGCAGATTTTGTTGCTCTTTGTTGTTTTACTAAATGGCACCAGTAATAATGAAAGAAAAAATAGGTGTGCTTACGTTATACAGTATGTTTTAGATATTTGAGAAATAACATGATCGTGCCGGTTTTACCCAGAGATCATTAAACTTGGAGGAACTATGGAGAGCTGGATTTGTGGGCACTTACAACTACTCTCCCAAGTCTTCTTTGGTGTCAGCAGTGTTTCTTTTTTGTTTTCTTTGGAAGCTACCGTGGAGCTGGAAGAAAAATTAAACATCGAAATCTGCAAGAGGGCTCTCTGCTTTGGCTTTCTGATATTTTGTCATAAATTTCATTGGTGTGATCCTTTGAAGAGTTTTTTGCTTGGTTTTTTTTTTTTTAAGGTTGAGTAAACTTGGCTAGACTCAGTACTGGAGCTTTGAGTGACCTGACTTCCAAGACTGTGGTTGGACAGGGCTTTATTTTACTGCAATACCATTTCAGTGGCCTGCATTGCTGCTACTGTTATGCTAGCACAATTCTTTGAGGGACCTGTGCAGTGAAAGAGATGGAGAAAGTGATTAAGAGGACACTTGGTGTGTGTTTTGAACATGAGGGAGCTGTCTTCATATCTTAGACATCTTCAGGTGGAGGAGAGAGTGCTGGGTATATTTTTTTTTTCAATAATTAGTTCAGCTGAGCAAGGTGAGAAGAGAAAAAAGTATTTTGCTCTAGGTTTTAACACAGGTGGGCAACATCTGAAATGCCTCCTCTATGGAGGTTAGAAAGACTGATTCTGCTGAGTCTACTCAGCTGATGTAACTCTTAAAGAAACAAAATATTCCCTTTTGTGAAGGTTGTGCAGACTGATGTAAAGTGTGAGATTTAGCAATGTGTAACTTTGTTGAGAATCATTTAATCTTGTGCTTTATGGGTACAGTTGCTTGGATGGTCAGAGTACCAAGGTATGAGCTAAATTTATAGATGGAAAGAGAAGACCTTAAAAATAATAACTGCTTAAAGAGGAGAAAAATATGTCTCTGCAAAGCTGCTAACTCCTGTGGGATAAAGTTTATCTAAAAGCTAAAACTGATTTTAGAAGTTTTCAGAGCACATCTTAGTAGAAATTCTGTTGCTTGGCTAATGTTTGGAGTGGCTTGCTCCACAGTGCTGTCTGTGGTCCTTGGTGGGTTGGGGAGTGCTGCAGTACTTGTAGCTCAGGGACTTCCAGACTTTTGTGATCATTGGCTTGCTTTCCTGCTGTTAGTCCCCAGAATCTCTGCATGCTACCATGATTGAAAGGCTTTCTGAGCAGTATCATCTGCTCTGCTGCTGGAGAAACAGGTTTAGTGCCTGTTAGTTCTTTTTTTTTTTTTTCTTTTTTATTATATTCTCAGGATGTTGTGTCTTAATTGTCACTGTACTGAGCATCGGCCTGTTTGTTGTCCTTGCTGTAAGCAGCTTTAGCACCCATCCTTGTTGGAAGGTGTCGCATTCCAAAACTTATGTGAAACAGATGTGGAGAATTGAGAAATGGTTATTTCATTCTGCTGTTGCCAAAAGCTTCTGCACTCCAGGCAGTGTTAGGTCTTGACTCTGTCAGTGCACTAGGGCAGCATCAGCCCACCTTTGAAGTTTATCTTTTTAACTGCAGGACTGAATTTTTTTTTTTTGAAGGGTGGAATTGTAACTGATGTGTTGGTTGCCGCAGGGTGGCAGCTGGCAAGAGGAGGAATGCTGTTTTCAGGCTCTGGAATTCTTCTGTGTAGTGTCTTTCTTTTAGCTCTGTGATGTGCTATACATTCATAAACTCTCTGGGGGAGGATAGGGTTCCTTAAGCTACATTTTTGCAGTATGTAGAACTGTGGATGAGAGGTTGTTGATTTGAGTGCTATAAGCAGTTGAGAATTGCAAAAAAATCCAGCACCAAATACAGAGGAAAAGTTTGCAGGAAGCTATCGGTAGAAGATGCTTGTGCTGTTTGTTTCCACATATGGTTTAATAAACTGCTACTGGTACATGTGAACTAGACTTTTTATTAATTTCTGTGTAAAGATATGCTTTGTGAGTAATATATAGTGTTGCAGGTAAGTGGAGTTGGAATGTCTCTGAGACTAAGACATCATGAGTGGGTTTTGTGTCTTCCTCCCCCCCTTAAAAAAATACCCAACATCTATTCCTGGAAGCCTTTTGCTTCTTTTTAAGGGTTATTGCTTTGTGTCTCTATCTTTGTGGACTTAGTTCTGATTCTTAAAGTGCTGTCTATAATTTTTGCTAGATTGATTTAACTGTGAAGCATAAGACTAGATAAATGTCTCTTAGTTGATGAAAAAACATGATGTGAAATTAAAATGAGGTCTAGTAAATTATCTTTTAGAGTAGCGTTTGGTGCTTGTTCATTTTTGAAGACTGGAGATCAGCACCATACTATTTGTGGAAGAAACTATAAATTCCTGGTAATAAGGAGAAGTGCTAACATTCTGTAACTAATGAAGAGATTTCACCTAATGGAAATGTTTTATTTTGACTTGAATTTCCATTTAGATATAAATTTTATATCTGGCACTTAGGTCTTAATAGTAGATGTTGTGTCAATGAGGTTTTCTGGATTTTGCGCATCACATAACCAAAAAAATGTGTCCAGTCCTGCTTGTTGGAGTGTTCTCCATCACTTAAACTCATTTAAAAACCTGGTTTTAAGAAAAGCCTATGCAAATTTTACATATATATGCTGGTTTATGTGTTGAAGTTTAGTTACAGTTTAAAGTAATAATGTTTATTATTACTTTACACACCACTGGATCTGGGGATACACATGTAAGTGTGTACTCACAAATTGAACTTAGTGTTCTTGAGCTGGCCAGCTTCCATCTATGCACAATATATTAAGAGCAGTTTTGGAAATGATTTTGTAGTAAGGCAAATATAATCAAGTACTTTATGTAATCTTTAACTGCTCTTAATGACAACTATTGCAGATTCAGTGTAGCAGGTTTTTGGGCTTTTTTTGTTGTTGGTGTGATGTTGGGTTTTTTCCCGTGCAGTGGTGGTAGTGGCATGTTTATAAAATCCAGCTGTGAAAGTTTAGATTATTTTAATGGTAACAAGAACAGTCTGTTTTTAATTTCTTTTTTGCTTTACATTATTGTGATCCTGTTCAGATACATCATTAAAATACATAACGTGTATCTTTGTTCTTGTGCATTTAGATGTTGATGTTGAAATATTCACATTCAAGGAACTAAGTAAAAAAAAACCCAAAATGACAGAGATGGTTTCTTTCTTTTTCTGTGCCTCACCACCTCTTTATTTTCTCCTCAGGTCAGAGTGCCAGATGCACACACCACTGGATCTGGGGATACACATGTAAGTCCAAAATACATTAAAGAATTCACCAAAAGCAAAAACCTATAAAAAAATCCAACCAAAACCACAAGCTTAAAATAAACCTATTTTCTAAAGAAACTGTCTTGCTTGAGGCAGACTGGTGCATTGTGTAGCTCTCTGTAGGTGTTTTGTAAAGGAACCATTGATTTTTCATGTTTAAAAATACTCCTTGAAACTTTCAAACAGTCATGAGTATAGGAGGCTCTACTGCATGATAGATTCCTGAACAGGAAGAAACTGTAAGGACTCTTACGTGTTTGTCTCTTATACTAAGGAATAGTTCATAATACATAGTGATTAATTGTAAGAATCACTTGATTAAAGTGCTCTTTTGTATACAGTTGGCATCTCGAAAATGAGATAGTGTGATGCTTATTTCATCCTTTATTGTTACCTTTTGCTGTAGTATATTCTATTAGAAAAATAATTACCTAGTCTCCCCCACCTGCATTCAAAGACACCTTCATTTGATCGTGTGGCTGATATGTTTCTACCTATTTCTGAGTCAAAATGAAAGCAGGCAGCAAGAGCCACACAGAGGGTTAATACCAGATGATTCGCTCTATGGTTTGTATTTCAAGATAGCTATTTGATGTTGTGTATGAAAAAGTCAATTACCAGCTGTTGAAGGGCTTGTAAGGTAACATTATTCAAGTTGTAACGGCAGAAACTTTTCATAAAGAAGTAGATCCTTTTATTGGCTTGCCTTACGTGATGCAATTGTCTGTGGAACTGTGATGCCTTATAGTCAAGACAATAATGTTATTTTTATGCTTTCATACAGTGGTTTGATTACTCAGCTAGCAAGTTTTTGTTTCCATCATTTGCTTTACCCTTTTCACCGTATTCGATTTTTTGAAGGAGGAAAGCCTTCAGGTTTTTTAGAGGTCTGTTAGGAATTCTATAAAGCTACATATGGCTAATAATAATGTTATGATTGCCTACTGGATTGCAACTACTAGGCATAAATTAGTTCAATCCTATTAACTTTATATTGCTCCAGCCAGTTGGAAGGTGTTTTGTTTTGTTGTTGATTTTGTTGGGTACGGAGGAGATGTTGGAGCCAGATATCTTACGGCAGCTTCCCTTACGTCACTAAAGCATATATTCATATGGCTGATGTCAGGTATCCTGTCATGCTACTGTGAGAAATTATTTCATAATGACAGAATAAACCTTAGGTAGGAGTGTGGTATTTGGTTTTTTTGCATTGCTGTGCCGTAATGGTATGTCCACCTTTTGCTAAGGTTGTATGGTGTTTGTCATACTGAAATACAAGCTGTCTTTCAGACTACAGGAAAACTGGATGTTATTAACTTTAAAGCCCCACAAATGCATGAAAAGCTTCTGATAAACCTGTCACAGTAGCTTATCTTGACAGTGTCATAAAGCCATGGACAATGTTGCATTAACTTGCAACTGATCATTTTCCTTTTAATGATGAAATAGGGAATGCTTTTAAAAAATATCAGCTATTTTCATCATACGTATGCCACAGATCTAAGAGGGATTAGTGATACTAAACAAGAACTATAAACTGAAGGTATTTCAGACAGTTGTATAACATGGTGCTTTTTCATATGTAAAAAAAAATCTGAATGGGAAGCTGATGCTAGAAATAAAACCCTTTACAAATAAAATTAGTGCTAGAGGAAATGATGATGAAAGGATTGGGAAGCCAGCCATATTGAGGAAAGGCTGACAGGCCTGGGTCTGTTCAGCCTTGAGAAAAGAAGCGTTAGGGGAGACCTTGTCACCATGTTCCAGTATTTAAGGGATTGCTACAAAGAAGATGTAGGCTCCCTTTTTAGAAGGAGTCACATGGAAAAGACGAGGTATAGTGGGAACCTGAGGACATTCCAGTTAGACACAAGAGGAAAATTTTTCAAAATAGAACAATTGGCCATTGCAGTAACCTCCCCAGGGAGGTGATGGATTCCCCAACATTAGACACTGAAGATAGAGCTGGGCCATCTTATCTGGATGGTACTTTTGCCAAGCAAAGTTGGACCAGATAATCTTTGAGGTACTTCCAATCTGGTATTCTGTGATTCTGTGTTTCTGTGAAAATGTTTTTGTCATTGGCATCAGAATTTTTTTAAATCATACTACAGTTAAGTTGTTCACTGTATTTGTCTTGATACTCTATGAAATTGAGCTGAATTCTTTTTCTTTTTTTTTTGGAAGAACTGTCTTTGCAAAAATGGTACTTTAAAGCATCACTGTCACTGTGTTAATGCATCAAAATATTTTGAAGATTGAGGGTAATAGCTTACGTTTTGCCTTCTGAGGCTTTTTTCCTTGTTCTTGAGCTGATTCTTTATGAATTACTGAGTTAAGCTAGGAGTTTCCAGAGAAGTTCCATATCTTTTTTTCTCCTTCCCATTGCCTGAGTCTTTTGAACATGGTCTTCATCCTGCTGTCTTTCCTCTCTCAACACTTCACCGTCTGTTAACAACCTAAATAGAATCTCGGAGTTCTAGTCCAGTACTCTCCCGAAATGACTGTTTCGTTGAGTTCTTCCTTCATCGGCGTTTCAAGAAAGGAGGAATGGAGGCTAAATTACCTGAAATAATAACCATCCCTCACATTGAGCTCATAGATTGTAACCATTTTATTAATCTGAAAACCTCTAGAATAAGTTCTGGTTTTCAAGCAAAAAGATTATATTTAACCTTGAAGTACAACTGAAATTTAGCATCCGTTTTGCCCTTCAGTTACATGTGCAAATATTCTTCTGGCCAAAATAGTCAGAAAAGCTTTTAGAATTTTTCTTTCTGTGGGGGTTTGGTGGGTATTTTTGGTGGTTTGGGGTTTTTTGGTGGTGGGTTTGTTTTTGGTGATTTATTAATTCTGGAAATTGCAAAGATCAAACAGGAACTAGTGCAAAGCGTGTATTTCCAAAAGCTTAGAAACTGTGTTGCATAGTAGTAAGATCTCCAGGCTCTTAAAGCAAGTGCCCTTCAGATTGCAGCTGTGTTTGAATGGTGTATTAAAAGCTTTCTCATTAAATCAAGGATGATTTGTGCTTAAAAAAAAATCTTGATTTTTTTTTTTTTTGTTGTATTAGATAAGGGCAAATTGAAAGAGAAGTACAGGAAGCCTTTGTTTTGTTTAGGTTGTCACTTCAGGTAGAAAGTTCTTGACTAGATCAAGGTAAAAAGTAACATTCTTTTAATAGTTTGTATAAAGAGTTTGGTTTTTCTTATCCCTTTTGCAGCCTTTAATGGAAAGCAAACTTAAAGCATTCAGTATTGGCAAAATGAGTGCTGCCAAACGGACTCTAAGCAAGAAGGAACAAGAAGAGTTAAAAAAGAAGGTAATGGTATAAAATGAAAAAAATTATGTTGTGCACAGAGCTGAAAGAAGTTTGCTTTTACAACCAGCTTTGTCACCAAATTTACTTTTGGTAATTGTAGCTTTCTAAGAATGAAAGTGGATTGTATTTTACACATATATGTTATTCTTGGTGTCCATGGCATTGAGAGAGAGGGGCTTGCTTCTCTCTTCTTTAAAGGATGGCAAGTTCTGTCAAGAATTTCTTTCATGAAATTCTGAATTAAACTCAAAGGATTGTTGTTTGCTCAAAATGAAGACAGCTATGACCTTTGGTTATTTTCTGTTCTTTCTTTGCTCTCTATCACTGGATTTCAGTAATTAGAGAGTACCAGTCCTCTGAAATTGTTTCAGAGCACATCCTTATTATTCTGTTAAACATAACTTTGTCTAATTACTTCTTCTGGAATTAATAAAAAAGTTAAAATCTGATGAGGAATGTTAAGATCCTCAAATTTTAGGAAATAATATAGCTTTTAGTTGCTAACTGGAAGTTTTGGAAATTCTGGGCTTTGAATTTTACACAGATGACTCTTTACTATCTTTCAGTGGGCTACCTCCTGCTAGGTAACAGCCTAGCCTAACGCTAGCCTCAAGGTACACGGTAGCGCTGCATTTAGTGCGTCACTCAACTTGGAAGTTATTTCAGTAACTTCTGTAGGAAGAGCATAAAGTTGATCCTGTTGTTAATCCCCTTCGGTCACGTGGGTTGGCCATAATGAGAAAGATGGCATGCTTAGGTCAACAAAGCTCCAGTCTCTTAATGCTGATCTTTCATACGATCTTTTGTTTGGCATCTTTTAAATATTAGATTGCCATGTAAACTTTTGTAAATGAACAGTCATATTTGAGCATACCAGCCTTGTTTGCTTTATGTATTATGTGCTGTGGTCTTCCCACATTTCTCAGAAATTTGAATTCAGCCTAAAATTGAAACTCATTTGGTGCATTTTGTAGCATGAACTCTAGAAAATAAAGAGTGTCACATAGCTAATTTAAGAATAGCTGTCTAGTGAAGGTTGTTCTGTGGTGATAGTAAATTGATTAACATTTGCTGTGTAGGAGGATGAGAAGGCTGCTGCAGAAATTTATGAAGAATTCCTTGCTGCTTTTGAAGGAAGTGATGGGAATAAAGTGAAAACATTTGTAAGAGGAGGAATTGTTAATGCATCTAAAGGTATAACTAATCTTTTTTGGGAGTAGTGGTGGTGCATCATTTGGCTTTGACTGCAGATGAAGGTTGACTTTGAATTGTATTTTAATATTAATACGTTAGATTAGAAGCAGCAAAGGAAACTCAATGCTAAAATCTATATGCTTTGACTCACTGGGTAGATAGTAGTGTGATTTGTCTTTTAATCCTCAGAAGAAAAAATGCTTTGTTTTAAAATACCGATTCTTTGTTCTTCAACATTAAAAGGTGTTAAATTACAGAAGTTTGTATTACCACTTTCTTTTATGAACTAATAATATTGAACTGAATGAAGACTAAAAAAAAAAAAAGCATTCTTTCTAAGAAGCAGTATTATGCAGCATTAGTTAATGCAATTTGATTTTAATTATTTGCCTTTAATTTCAGAGGAGCATGAAACAGATGAAAAAC
>VZTU01018332.1:1488-102582 GCA_013400835.1 Zapornia atra
ACAAAGACATGACACTGAGACATGTCTTCCTCTCTCAGTCACAGTATCAACTGAACAGGACAGAAGACAGTGTTACACTATGCTAGATTTGTTTTAAAGAAGGCATTTAAAAGTGCCTGTGGTATTTTTTATGGCATGTCAAAAATCCTGGTAAAGAAAATAGAATTTTTCAAAATTTATCTGTAGTTCATGGCAGAAGTCTCAGATTGTCCCTATGCATGGCCCATAGGTGAGTGAAATGATCACCTGTGTAGGTATAGAAACCAACAGATCTTTCTGTCCTGGCACCCTGGATGGACCATCCTGCTAGAACTAGTCCGAAACAACTTAATCAAATGGCAGAGTCCTTATATTTCATACTATTGTAAGTGGGAAGGGCAGTTGAAAATGCGGTAGTATAAACAGAACCTAAAAGCCTTGAAAAAAAGAAGAAAAAATGTCCCACACATCAAGTATGTTTACTGGAGCCTATCCATCTCTGCTAAGCTTCCCTCTGTTTTCTTCCGCCAAGCTGCCCTGACTATCCAACCAAGGAACTCTGCAGTTTGACACTTTCCAAAATTCTGTCAAAAGAGATGTTTGTTGACACACTCTAAAAAAAAAAAAAAAAAAAAAATTCCAGGTGTGTAATGAGGGTATGTTTGTATTTTTTCAACTCAGTAATGACTGCTCCAGAGAAACGCTCTACGACAAATATGCTTCATTAGTCAGTGGAATCAGGACTTCAGGATGATGGAATGAAAGCTAAAGCTGTGACTTGTGACTTTCAGGGGATAAATATAATCTACCTTTAATCTTCTAATTTTATTTTCTGTCCACAGCTTTTTTCTGTCACCTTTATTGTCATGTGCCACCTCAAGCTTCTAAACAGACAGATGAAGTGTCATTGATGTCTCAGAACTTTGCAGACTGGGCCAACACTAAGAATGTCTCTTCTAGGCATGTTCAGCCTCATTTTAATTAAGGTATCAGGATATATCGATATGTTCTAATTTGCAAAGGCAAGCAAGTTGACTGGGAAGCTGCAATATGTTGACTATTTATGTATACACGTAGAAGTTTTGATTTTGAAAGCTGTACCTAGTGATTCCAAACATTTTACTTAAGATTGCAATCTGTCCATTTTGAAAACATTTCAGTAACAAGAACATGTAGTATCATACAAATCACAGTTCCTGATAATATGTTTATTTGTGCCCTTTTTTCTCTTCTATTTGTCGTTATATTTTTATTTGTGTGTAGCTAGCTTAAATGAAAGTTTCATAGATGTATTACATACTATAAATAAAAAACTAATTCAGTGTTTTATCTTATGAAATCCCAAGTCAAATGAATTACAGGACGGATAGTCAAGCTAAACACATATATATGTACTTGTGTACATTTATGGGGAAGAATTACTTATTTTGTCTGATTGTCATTCTTTTGCTCATGCAGTCAACCATAACCAGTAGCTGGTATAAATATTGACCAGATTTTTCAAAACTGGTTCAAGGTTTTAGATGCTTCCACTATTACATGTCTTGTATGACAGCTGACATTTTATAGAATACCTTTTTGACACTTCAAGGACAATATGCCTTGATAGTGGTTTTGAGCTTATACATATTACGAAGTTTCACACAACACAGAAAATAATTTCTGAATGACTGTTTCTCTGGTTTGCCTCATTCCGAATTGTTCTTGTGAAAAATAATTATCTCTAATGAGCAACAAAGATGTATTTATAGTTCAAGAACAGAAGAACTAACATGTATGTGACTGACATTTGCAATCAGACCCTCTAAAGAAGGTAAAGGACAGAGTGTGATTAGACACATGTGCTGGTTACTTCATCCCATCCTGATGTCTACTTCATAGAATCACTGTGTTTAACTATGCCTGCTTAGAGCACAGTGGAATGCCCTGTTGGATTTTATATTTGAAAGATTTTGTGTAGGAATCCTTTAGCTAAAGAGTTTGAATACCATTCTATCTGTGTGACAAGTGTGAAGGAAAAATCTATTTCTGAATGCCTCAAAAGCAAAAAGAAGATGTGTTCTGGTTTTGAAGATTTTTTCTATAACTCAGAGAACTGGAACTGCACAAGTATAATCTATGTCTCGAGAATTACACAGAACTTTGGTTACTGGTTTCAATGAACACTCAATTTTCCTTTTTATTTCTCTTCATGGTTGAATTTTAAGAAATTCCTGGGACAGAATGCAGCAAACATCTTCAACTTCTGTCCTTTACCAACTCTCCCATAGTTACATCTTCTTATTTTGGAAAATGAATATACACATTTTTGTTTGTCAGTTTGACAAATATTCCTGAATGTTCAATAACTTATCTTTGAAATTAACCTGTCAGAGTAATCATGACACAGATATAATGATGAAACATTACTCTGCTCTAAAGATGAATTTCTGTAACAGTCATAACTGGCCTCTGGGGCGTTACTGATTGATGAAGCAATACTTTAATAGAAATTGAACTAATTTATGTGCAGGTCTACACAGAAAAATCTACATATTCTACTATGTGCAGATTCATTTGGCTAACCACCAACAAAATCATGAAGGTTGTAGATTTTGATTTGTGTTTGCTCCAGAAACATGTGTTAAAATGATGTATATATTAACCTAGAATAGAACTGAAATATATGTACACATGTGTATCGTGCATTGTACATTATTTTTTACAATGTTCTACAATAAGAACTTACTTAGCTTTGAAAATATCTGGCAACCAATCATTAATCTAAAGTTAAAACTTTTATATACCAAAAAATTTTACACAGTGAAGAAGCTATAAAACACATACTGCCAAATTCAAACCTGGATCTAAACTTTCTCTAATTAGATATTAACATCCTGTAAAGTTAATCCCTGTAGTCCTTGACTGATTGAAAAGGTACAGAAATTGTAATAATTCCATCATATAATATCAGCTACATGCTTTTAGTTTTTTTACTTCTTGTAATATAGTGCAGATTTTAAAACATATTTGGAAGAAATTAAACAAGGACAAAGGGTAATAACATAATCCAGTGAAACTGAACATTCAAAAAAGTTTTCAAAAACTGTTAGTGAGAAATTACGGATTTGTAAGTCATGTCATATAATGATATCTAGACGATACATTTGTGGTTTTGGTGGTTTGTTTTAGTTTGGGGGAGGGGGGGAGGGGAGGATTATCATTACTGTTTTTGCAATTGCTTTGCAATGTATGACTATCTGCCAGCCTAGGAATGCTTAATCTATAATTTTTTAATTTGCTAGAAAGACAAGAAAGACCCTTGTAGGATTTTACTTTGGGTTGAGGTAAGTCATGTCTTGGGCTCAGTAACTATATTGACCAGCTCTCCACTGATACGAAGGGAGTCTGATAATGGTTTTCTCAGTTCACAGAATCACAGAATCACAGAATCTTAGGGGTTGGAAGGGACCTCAAGAGATCATCGGGTCCAACCCCCCATATATATATATATGTATATATACCCACCCCCATATATATATATATATGTATATATACCCAGTTATAGAAGCCTATGCTGTAGGACACGTATATTCTGCCATGTTACTTTCATTTTATTATCACATCTTTTTTTTTACTCCTGTGTTAATCTTTACACATTGACTTACAGTCAGATGGCCTAGATTCATGATTGTCTCAAAATGCTGTTGTGTGACAGTGCCACTGTTCAATGAGGATGATACAGAATGAGTTTTTTAATAGCATCATTATAATGTCTTGGAAGCATAGACCCTCTGTTCCTTCAGTTAATCAGCTGTAAATTGATAAATATTTATTTAAATTCATTAAATATGTAGACAGATCAAAAACCTATTTTTGATACTTTGTAGACATTTGCAAAAAAGGAAAAGAAGATAAAAGTTTGTTAACAGGTGGTTTCTTACATACATATACATACATATATATTACACATGTACAGAATTCAAAATCTCTTCATGTGGGTAGGGTGCTCTTGTAGGTGGGATATTACCACATTCAAGCATATGAGAAGTGTCACAGGTAAGGGAAATTTGTTTCCAACTCTGCTTTCCAAAAGTCATACAGCTTCTTTAACTGCTAGGTTTTATTTAGGAGGGAGATACCATATTTTTGTAGTATTGCAGAGAAAATGAAAAGACCTTTTAGCAGGATTTATTGAAGAGAGTTCAATAAGGGTCATCCAATCAGTGTATGAAAGATCTCTTAATCTACTTGAATTTATCCAGGAGTTCATCTCAGTTGCTCCTATATAATGCATTATTTAGTGGGAACACTGTGTACAGAATTACCTACCTATTTTCTATTTTACTCTTATGCTTTTGAAAGAAGCTAGTATTTTATGAGAAGAGGAAGAAGCATATATTAATTTTCCTATAATTGCCATCACCAGTTCTTTAGACTCACAAATGACCTTTTTTCCCCCTTTGATCAAAAGAATTTGAAATGCTCTGAAACTTTGAATTAAAGTTTTCTTCAGTTCAGACTGTATATTTTTTGAGTAACTTCATCCACTAACATATTTTAAAGAAGAATCTGATGATAATTTTTTTGAGATGAAATGGGTTTGTTTACTTGCTTTATTTTGGTTTGGGGCATACAGAATCACAGAACCACAGAATCGTAGGGGTTGGAAGGGACCTTGAGAGATCATCGGGTCCAACCCCCCTGCCAAAGAAGCTCCCTAGCTCATATTACATAGATAGGAGTCCAGACGAGACTTGAATATCTCCAGCGAAGGAGACTCCACCACCCCCCTGGGCAGCCTGTGCCAGGGTTCTGTCACCCTCACTGGGAAAAAGTTCTTCCACATGTTGGTGCGGAACTTCCTGTGCTCCAGTTTACAGCCATTGCCCCTTGTCCTGTCCCCACAGACCACTGAAAAGGGGCTAGCCAATTCCCCCTGCATCCCATGCCTAAGATATTTATAAACACTAATTAGGTCCCCCCTAAGTCTTCTTTTCTCCAGACTAAACAGTCCCAGCTCACTCAGCCTATCACAGAATCACAGAATCACAGAATACAACAGTGGCTCAATCATCTTTATTTTTATATCAGGACCATTTCATAGAATTTAGGAAAAAATAATTAAGCGAAAATGTCCTTCCTAATTTCAAGACATTAGCCACTTGGCATGTAGCTAAATCCAACACTCTTAATGTAACTTCTTCATATGCAGTCATGTACAATATCAGACAATCTATTTATCAATTCAGTAGAAGGAACTAGTACTATATATTCTACCAATATTTTTCAAGTATTTCCACTGTCTTCCACTGATTTTTATCTTTTTGAACTCTCTGGATCACAGATATACATGGTAGCTGTATTTATATACAGGTTGCAAAATGTTCCCTCGAGTTTCTTCAATGAGGTTTTAAGACTCCAGTGTTTAAGCCTGTCCTCTGTATTCTCTTCATCCTACTCCTCATTTTATGACTTAGAAATATATTGGATAAATTTGGGTCTTTCAACTTCTTCACCCTGAAGCACTTTGAAAGGGTAAACACAGAGATATAAAACTTCCAGTTTCCCTAACTTTGGAAATAGAGTTATGACGGTGATGATGGTTTGCCTACACAAGGCTTTTCCTTACCCAAATGTTTCTGTGATGGAGACCTTTGAAAACCCAGAAAAACATAGTAGTTGTTTCCTGAATAGGCAGTTTCCCTAAATTAGTTCAGGACTAGACTGTTCTGCTTCATTTAGACTTTCCCCGTGCTATGTGAGCAGAGCTCCGTGACATCTGAGGAAGCACAGAGAGGACCAGAGGAACTGCCTCTTCAAGGCCCCTCTCTTACTGCGAAGGCCTGCCTGGGTGAAACATGGACAAAAGACTGTCACTGTTCTGCCTCCCTCTTTATGGATGTGGTCATGCATTTTTCCCAGCTTTTAAAGTCTGTAGAGTCTAGGGACTTCCCTTCAGTGCAATGTGAGACAAGTGGAAGGAAGTCTTCTTGTGTGTCCTGTATTCTACCCCACTTCCATGCAGCTATACAAAGATTCAGCTTGTCCTTAACCTTGTAGTCATAGGGTCTGTTTTCCTATGGTTTTTAGACAGGCTTTTCAACTGCTTTAGAATCTTAGTGAGCAGTTTGAAGTGTTCAGCCTTTTCATGAAGTAAATAATGAGCAAGCTCTTAAAATAAGACAAAATATTGTCTCCAACACAAAAAAGAAATATAATTTTGCTCAAACTGGGACTTGGACCATCTTGCTCAATGTGTTTCCTGTTATGGGTGGAGGTTGACTTTGCTGAAGAGTAACTTCTTTCAAACAACTGAAGAGTATTTTGGCAGCTCTATGATCCGAATAGTGCCTCCTCCAATCTGTCTGCCAGATCACACTATGAAATTTCATACAGAAGCCTAAATTTGTATCACAGAAGATGTCAGTGTTATAAAAGGACTATGTTATATGTCCTCATGTTCCAGCCTGTCTAGGAAGTTGAAATAACATGAGGCTACATATATTTTTGCCATATACAAAGTTTTAATGTACTTTTCTATATAGACTCTACAGTGGGAGATGGGAATTGTCTTGTCTGAACTCGACAGGTACCTAAGAATGAAATATTGTGAAGTAAAAAAAAATAAAAATAAAGCACTAGAAAAGTATAAGTATGTTAAAATTATCCGTTGCTGCATAAACCAGGTTAAAAATATACAGCATGCAGATGTTTATGCTTTAGGTCTGCTTTAGGATGTTTATGTTTTTAGTCAAACACCAACCTGCCTGAGGTCAGGAATATATTTTCCCTCCAGGTAGTTGTGCATTACAGATTTTTTTTTTTTACTTTTCTCAAAAGCTGTTACTTATATTTCAGAAACAGAAACTGGATGAACTGAAACTACTGGTTTAAGCCAAAACAGCACTTTTGCAAATTTTGCAGCACTAGCAATTTTTGCCTTACATCAGAGCTATGACTTTCTCAAAGAAGCAGCACAATAAGAGCAGAAATACACCGTGGCATTTGCCTGCATAGCAGATTGCAGTGACCTATATTTGTCTTCTGCAACCAGTTCTCAGTAGCCTCTGTAATGATCAAATTGATGGTTTAAAGGTATGGATCACTGGAAGTAATAAAACATGATGTTTCCCTTGTATTTCAGCTTGGAAATGGTTGAGAATTTGTGGCATGTAGCCACCAAAAATACATCACAATAATTCTCTGAATTTAATGACTTGTGGTTATGTAATCCCTCAAATATGCCAGAAGTAATCTTTTTAAAACTGATTGATTTTGACCCATGGCTTTCTCTATGGTTTCTGCTGTATAAAACAGCACTTTAAAATGTTCTTCAACTTGAGCTTGATGGTATACATTTTATTTTCATTTCCAATTGCCATTTATTTAAAGATGGAAGGCACTTATTTAGTATTTTACAGGATCACTGCTTGGGCACAAGTGACACTACTATGGTATATATTGCTGCAGTGACATCTCTCACATTTAGTGCAATCCTGACTAAGCCAAGCTACACAGCCACAAGAGAGCTGTCCTAACAAACATTAAAGTAGCTGCGTATCTGGAGTACACATATTTTTCCCATTATTTGATTTTACTACAACCTATCTCGTGTACTGCTCCTCCCCTTAAATTAATCCAAGAAAGTACCACAACAAAAATGATTAGCACAGAGTAATTTTTAAATGGAAAATTAGGAGGATTGTGCAGACTGCACCAACTCTTACATACTTGGAAACACAAAGGCACTTAACCAGACTATTAAGCAAAGTGGGTTTTGACAAACTAACCTGAGGTTGGTCTGTAAGTAAATTCTGCCCTAACACAGAGATTCTTCATTTTTTACTAGTCATCCAGTCTCTTGGCAAACAGCTGCAATACAAAACTGCAGTTTCTCATATGAAGACAGCAAGCAACCACCACCATGCCTGAAGAAATCCATAGATAACACCAGATGCCCTGTGGAACAGATTTTACTATGAATACTCAGAACCCTTTTGCAGAAACAAATTAATGTATCCAGCTGTAGTACAAATAGGAAGGTCCAAAAGGAGAATACCTAACCCAGAGTTTCCCATCCTGTAGAGTCAGAGCTATTCTTTCATGTTAAATCTAAGTTTTCACTGTGTCCAGGGCTTTATTTATTATTATTCTCAGCAGAGGGGTGTAGTGGTTTGACCCTGGCTGGAAGCCAGATGCCCACCAAAGCCGCTCTATCACTCCCCTTTTCAGCTGGACAGGGGAGAAAATATATATTTGAGAGGCTCAGGAGTTGAGGTAAAGACAGCGAGAGATCAGCCCACAATTAGCGTCATGGGTAAAACAAACTCAACACGGACTAAAAAGAAGAAAATAATCATCTAATTTATTATGCTACACTACACACTCAGTGAAACCAGTGTTAGATAATGAGAACAACCAAATCTTAAAACACCTCCCCCCACTCCTCCCTTCTTAGCAGACTTCACTTTATTCATGATTTCTCTCCCTTCCCCCTTATTTTATGTTAGCACTATAGTGCAGTTAGTTGACATAGTGCAGTTTTCCATGTACTGCATAACACACAATCATGGACTGAATGTATACATAGACTTTGTTACATAAAAGAAGATCCTGTTACAGGCAACAAACACCTGGAGGTAGGATTGTACATCCTTCAGCTACAATTTCTACTCCAAATTTATATCATTCAATATTTTATTAGTTTCAGTACTGTTTGGGACACAAACATAGTCTACAAATCATGCCCTTCTGATGGCCAAATGAATGGAATATGCTCAACAGATGCTAAAATTCCCAAGTTCGGCAATGGATTTGGCAGCAAATTTAACTACTGACAACTTTGCTATGAATTATTTATTTAAAATTGAAACCTAAGCTTCTAATTCTGAAAATTACAAACCTACAAAATTAGATCTGGCGTATTTTCCCAGTCTCTTTTGAACCTTTGCAAATATTCATGTCATCTGATGCTGTTACAAGTCAATAACACTCCAGGAAGTATGTTTATTTTTATTAGATTAATTTCATCCCATATGTTCCCTTGCAGTTATTTCCACCTGTTGGGAGCCATACTGCACACTTTTAATTCAGACTACATAAAATCCTTGCACAAGATTTTAACCCTCTGAATCTGAGCTGAGTATTTATTTAGTTCAGTGTAACTCTCCATGAGAACCTGGAGCTTTACACTTAAGTGTGGAAAGGGAGAAGAAAGGATCTGTTGAATGCTTCAGCATCAGCTGTTTGCTCAGAAAAGTGTCACCCACAGAAAACTCTGTAACACTATGATTCAGTGTCTTTCCTTTTTTGAAATGAAAGGCAGCAAGGAGTGAGCCTACTAAAACTACCTCTGGGTGAAATACTTTAGTTTGACCAAGTGGAGATTTGATGGTGCACAATGTAACGTAGAGAAGGGCAATATCCAATATTTACACAGTGAATAGAGTAATGAGAAAGGTGGAAGGCTGGTACAGTCAAGTAGAGGTGTTGATGTATGTTACAAAATCCAAAAAAGTCAGCTGGAGAGAGATGAGGAGAAAACTGAACAATGTATTATGGGTGTGCTGGTGAAATAAACCTGTTAGCAATGGATTTTATGGTAAAGTAATCTAAGGGCCCCTGTATGAAATGATACGAGGACTGAAATTAGAAGTAAATTAAGCTGCAGGAGTAAACATTTCTGACTATTATTGTGCCTTCTGTACTCAAGATGGGATAAGGAAAAAGGGTTGTCTGTCTTTGAAAGCATACAAATTTTGTCTCTTTTCCCCATCCTTTTCCTCTGAGTTTTTATAATTCTATGGGAAAGTTTCTTTTGCTTTTTCAGCTAGTTGACTAGCATGCTCCAAATTAATTTCTCTATATTGCCTCTATTTTGGTGCAAATTCTGAAGAAGATATCAGGAAAATAACTTTCTTAGTTATCTAGCTTTTATTTTAGAATGATAATGCATTTCAGAGTGAAGGAACTCTACAGTATCAATATTTGGGTCTTTAGGCACCAATACTTTCTTTCAAGACTTACAGATTTGTGTAAATAGGTTTGAAACTAAAGACTGACATCTGAGGCAGCAGGCTATGTAATTATGAAGACATGAGTGCAGATTAGAAGATGACATAAGGATTGCTTTCATGGTTTTAAATTTACCTACATCTGGATGAGAATTCAGTAGTGATAACATAACAGCTCTTCACAGTAAGAAATACATTATTACAATGCGGTTCATACATATTAATATTTCTCAGTAGAAATGATAATCTTTTTTAACATCATATAATGACAACTTACAGGTGACATTTATTATGTCTTGCAGAACCTACTTTAAGCCAAAATAATTAGCTATGCCATCAACAATACCTTGCACAGTAGTACCATATTGTGGCAGTTTTAATACTGTGCTTCAAACTAGTGAAGTGGTTTGGAAAATGTAAATTATCATCTAATTTTTTTATTCCACCTGTCCCTCTTTTTCCCTCCTACCTGTCAGAAATGTAAGACACCAAAATGAAGAACCAAAAGGATGAAAAAATTGATTCTGCCTATAGATGCAATGGCAGTAATGAAACTTCTAATTTGTGCTTGTGTTAATATTTATGTATTTAATATTGATGCATGGTTTGGGATACCTCTGCACTAGAGGCAATTTTCTTCCTCCTGGTTGCAATTTGCAGCACCTTCATTACTAAGGTAAGTCAGAAACCTGAACATGTGCCTGAGGGAAAAAGCAACCAGCCTTCATCACTTCTTGAATTTTGTGAGAAAGGATGAGCTGCAATTTCTGTGTTTGCAGATGATGTCTTCTGTTTGTTATATATACTGTTACTATACCTTCTGATTTAGAGATTTTCAGTATGAGTACATAGCTATATCATCTGGCTGCTACTGTAATGTGCTATCGGCTTGTTCCAAGTTATTATCCATATTTTCAAAGTGTCTCAAATGTTGGCTAATTTTACATTTGGCAAATGTTACGCACTTTTAACATGCTTTTTATATCAGATGTAGCTTGGCTAGCAGCAGTAGGGAAGTGATCGTTTCCCATAATCAACATTGGTGAGGACACACCTTATCTAGATATCCTGTTCAGTTTTGGGCCGCTTGCTACAAGAAAGACATTAAGTTGTTCAAAGAAGAGCAACGAAGCTGGTAAAGGGTCTAAAGCACAAGTCTTATGAAGAGTGGTTGAGGGAACTGGGATTGTTTAGTCTGGAGAAAAGGAGGGGAGACCTTAGTGCTCTCTGTAACTACCAGAAAGGAGACCAGTGAGGTGGGTGTCGATCTGTTTTCCCAAGTAAGAAGTGATAGGACAAGAGGTAATGGCCTCAAGTTTGTGCCAGGATAAGGATTTAGGATATTAGGAGAAATTTCTTCACCAAAAGTGCTATCAAGCACTGGAACAGGCTTCACAGTGAAGTGGCTGAGTCACCATCCCTGAAGGTATTTAAAAGATGTTTAGGTGTGGCACTTAGGGACATGGTTTAGTGGTGGACTTGGCAGTCCTAGGTTAACATTTGTATTCAATGTTCTTAATGGTATTTTCCAATCTAAACTGTTCTATGATTTTAAAAATTTACTGACTATCTATGAACTTTCAGTATCTTAGGTGTTTTGGGAGGCCTCTCATACTGCCCAAGACACCGAGTCCCAGTAGGACCCAACAGTCAAATAGCTAGTTTTGTAATAGGTTTCTGTAAGCATATATGGAAGGACAGTCTGCTCTTTTAAGGTATCTGGTCAAGGACCCTTTCAGTGCAAAAGGGGATAAGAAAGGGAGGTAGCCACAAGAACATACAGGATCATACACATCACCAACAATAGGTAAAAGAGGCAGTGACCCCAGCTGAATCTGGTCAGTCACACTAATTGATGAGGGCATGTGAGAGTGTAAGAATGTTTATTGCAGTGAGGTTATCTGATCAGGGATCTTGTAGACTGGGAAACTAAGGGAGAAAAGGGGAAATCAGGAGCAAAATATACAGAGGCACAGACCTAACAAAAAAAAACAACCCATGGAGATAATGACAAGAAGCAAACCTCACCACTCACCCTAACTGATGGGGTATCAAGAAACTACAGGTGTCACTTCCAGGAAGATCAGCCTGAACTTTGCAACAGCTAAGATTTAAAACCAGGAAGATTCCAGACTGGGAGGGGTGTGTGAATCAATAGAGCTATACAAATCTATGAGTAGTGCAGGGAGGACAGGTGAAACAAGCAGGGGGATAGACCTAAAAGCATATAAAAGAGGTCAGCCATGTGTAAAACAGGGCCATTCTGTGATTGTCTTGGTCCTGCACCTGATCACTGCAATCTGTCCTATCTTGCTAAATCTTCTGCTTAAGGCAGCACCTTGTCTGTGGGAGCCTGTGTGACCAGCTATGTCAGTGTCCTGCTTGCGTGTCCATGTGTGCCTGTGTGTCTCTAGAATAGGTGCTCAACTCCTTTAACTGTTTGAACATGTAAACAGAAAAGTGGCAGCTGTGTCCCTCAGCCTGGAAAGAGATTCCCTGGGCTGGACTTCAGCAGTTAGGAGGGGAGTTAGGAGCAGTTAGGAGTTAGGCAGGGAGAGGCTGGAGGAGGTGGCTGTGCTCTAGTTAATCACTAAATGGTTTGGTCTGTCTCAAGACATACTGTGGCACAGACAGCCTCCTTCTACTCTGGAGGTTTGGTACATGTAAGGTAATCAATCCAGTACCTAATCAGTAGATGGTCCAGTCCTTTTTTTTGTATTTAGGCCCAAAATCTGTACCTAGGTACAACCATGCACATTCCTCCTCTGAACACACCACGAAATAACTGTGTATGCTTTATCTGGTGCCTCGACACCAGATTGTCCTTATAGTCTGTTCAGTCCTACTGCATGTTTACTTCTTTCTTAATGGAATGGCAGTGATTTCATACAATTTATTATCTAAGCATACATGTCAAATCATTTTTCTTTAATTACAGTTTCTCTTTGACTGACTGGATTGCTTGTGATTCACAAGAGTCTTGTGATTTTTGTGCAAAAAGCACAGTTCCCACTCCCCTCAAAGATCACTGACCTACCTATCAGTTTCTATGCATTTTGATTAAAGTTCGGAAAATGCCAAGTTTCTCTGTGTTTATACAGCATTCAGCACAACTGACTCCAGTTCCATTAAGTACTCTTCTGGTGATCTGATGCTATGAAATCGTCCATTAATATTAATAACAAAAAAGACAAATAAAACCTAATGTCATTTTGAGTTTTCTTTTGGTTAAACAACTTAATATCTATTCCATTTTTATTACCATACACAGGATCCTGTAAAACATATTCTAAAAATTCAGACACAAAATAAATGATGCCTCACACTAGTATACTGTTATTTTTCCTGATACTTTTAAAATAACACATAAGGGACATTAAATTTACTGCACTATACTTTAATCTTTAATTTTCATATATTTTCTGGATTTTAAAAATACTCATGTGACAGACTGAAATAATTTTAAGACATTTTCCATTTCTCTTCTGTAAGAATAAAACATTTTCTATTGTCATTTTCTATTGTCTAATAGATTATCTCAACCAATAGAACATTAAAAGCAATGTGTTTGTTGGGATACAAAACTGGCAAAAGAAAGAGTACTGATAATTCTTCCTTTTTTTTTTTTTTATCTGTAGAAGGCAGCAATTCACAATCTATTCTTAAAAAATAGAAAGCATTTAATTCCCCAGGATGTTGTCAAAGGCTTTTGCTGAACTTCAGTGACTTCTTTTTCATGTTTTGAAGTTTTAATCCATTACAGTCAAATCATAGAAATCAGACATCATTTCCTCTTGTCTCTCTTCAATATAATTGCATATTTTTAGTAGAAAATTTAATCCTCTTTATCATCATACTTACCATTTAATTTAATGGACACAAGAATTATTAGTTCTATTATTACTATTATTATTACCATTTTTACTGTAGTTCACAAAAGTCCCATTTCAGATCTAATATTATTGTAAGATTTTAAAATTGTATGTGAAGTTGTTCATGTCCTCAAAGGTTTACAATCTAAAACAACAACCGGGCATTTAATACAATTAGACAGATGAGGTAGAAAATCACTGTTTTCATCATCAAGTTTTAGTATAAAACCTATTCTGGTATCTTTACCATCCTTCAGCTTGAGAGGGCTGTTTAAAAACTGCTTATTTTGTAGGAAATGATCAAGCAGGGAACACCATCACTTCTTTCAAAAGAGAAGTAAAATATTTTATATCATGTTTGTCGTGCGAAATGGCTGATATTCAGCAGTAGAAATTCACAGTGACCTTCAGCATGGAATCCCTATAAGTATTTAGGATGACCATATTGGTACAGATAAAACAAAAGCTTTCTTTCCCTAAAATATTCATCAAAAGAAAAGTTTCAACTACCTTTTCAGTGCTAAAATACTATTTTCTATGCATCCTTGAACTTTCTGAAACGAAAATCTGCATAATGGTATTACAAATACCATTGCTGGGTAAAACCTGTGAGCAAATATAGGTATTTTTTGGGTAACCATGTAAAATTTTGGAATAAAATTCAACTGCTAAGCTTTTTACAATTCACACAACCTTACCTGAACAATTATCCCTTAGATGTGGTTGAAATGAATTTGCATAAAATGCAGGAAGTTACTACTTGTAACTATTTATTAGAAATGCTCCCTGGAACTACTGCCCTTTAATGTAAATCTGTAATAACTTCTAATGTTGGTATCAAACCATTAAATTCTTCCTGTGTGTTGATAGGAAGTGGAGGGGGGATATATCATGCAGCTGTAAAGCAGCTTGGCAGAAAAGGAACTGGAGGTCTTGATGGATATGAGGTAGAACATAAGCCAGTGATGTGCCCTTGCTGCAAGGAACTTTAACAGTATCCTGGGCTGCATGCAGCAAAGTATTTCCAGAAGGCTGAGGAAGGTGATCCTTCACCTTTACTCAGAACTAGTGAGGCCACACCAGAAGTACAGTATTCAGGTCTGGGCTTCTCAGTACAAGAGAGGCATGGATAAACTGGAGAGAATCCAATGAAGAGCTGCAAAAATTATGAAGGTGAAGGAACCACTTTCCTGCAAGGAAAAGCTAATGTATCTGCCTGCAGAAGAGAAAGCTTATGGTAATTTCATCGATGTTTATAAGTACCTGAAAGTAGGGTCCAGAGAAGATGAAGTCAGGCTCTTTTGAGTGGCATCCAGTGATTGGACCAGAGGCAACGAGCACAAACCTCTAAACACCAGGAAATAATTTTTCACTGTGGCAGTGACTGAGCACTGGCACAAGTTCCCAGGGAGGTTGTGGAGTCTCTGTCCTTGGAGATATTCAAAAGCCATCTGACTATGGGCCTGGCCAAGTGCTTTTGGATGCCCCTGCTTGAGCAAGGGCTTAGACCAGATGATCTCGGTCTGTCGGGCTGGGGTGCGAAGCTGGGCTGGGCGCGTGCTGTGGCTGGAGGAGGCGCCGCGCCCTTCCCATGGATCACCCCAGCTGGCGGGCGCCACTCGTCCCCCCACTCCTGCCCGTCCGCCGCACTCGGCTTATCCCAGACATACATGCAGACTGGGAGAAGAGCTTCTTGAGAGTAGACCTGCGGAGAAGGACTTGGGGATTGTGGTGGATGAGAGACTTAACATGAGCCAGCAGTGTGCTCTTGCAGCTCGCAAGGCCAATGGTATCCTGGGCTCCATCAGAAGAGGGGTGGCCAGCAGGGACAGGGAGGTGATTGTCCCTCTCTACTCTGCCCTTGTGTGGCCCCATCTGGAGTACTGTGTCCAGATCTGGGGCCCCAATACAAGAAAGATGTGGAAATGCTGGAGAGGGACCCCAGGAGGCCCACAAAGATGATTAGAGAGCTGGAGCACCTGCCCTACAAAGAGAGGCTGAGGGAGCTGGGCTGTTTCAGCCTGGAGAAGAGAAGGCTGCAGGGGGCCCTCATTTCAGCCTTCCAGTACCTGACGGGAACATATAAACAGGAGGGGAATCAACTTTTTAGAAGGGTAGATAATGGCAGGACAAGGGAGAATGGATTAAAGCTAAAGGAGGGAAGGTTTAGATTGGATATTAAGGGGAAGTTATTTATGGAAGGAGTGGTGAGGTGCTGGAACAGGCTGCCCAGAGAGGTGGTGGATGCCCTGTCCCTGGAAGTGTTCAAGGCCAGCTTGGATGGGGCCCTGGGCAACCTTGTGTAGATCCAGGCCTGAGGTTGGTGGCCCTGCCTGTGGCAGAGGGGTTAGAGCTCTATGATCCTTGGGGTCCCTTCCAACGCACGCCATTCTATGATTCTATGATCTCCAGAAGTGCCTTGCAACTTCAACTATTTTGTGACTCTGTGACATTTGTAGTGAGGAACGCTTTCCCCTCCACCCCCTTCCACCACATACCCCCCCCAATAGCACAGGGACTTTCATTAATTCTGTGTCTATGGAAACGCTTTTATTGAAAAAAACAGTAAAAATGTTTTCATGTTTCCCAACATCTATTTACTTGATAAAAATGAGAAACATTTCCTCTATTGTATAATTGTATGCTACTAATGTTGCTTTGAATTTAAGGGACCTACACATATATTTGACCTTAAACATGGAGTTAAGCATTTTCTAAATAGTGATGAGCTTACACTTAAAGTTAAGGTCATATGTAATTACTTTGCCATTCAAAACAAAAAACCAAACCACAACAAACCCCTGTGTTGTCTTGTCTCTTCTTAGGGTCATCATTCTACAGTTTCTTTTTTGGAGCATACCTGCAACTTGTCTTCTTATTTCTGTAGCTATTTTCACATAATGAAAAGCAATGACTGTCAAATATTCTTTATTCTCTGTTTGCCTTTTTTTTTTCTTTTTTCTGTATACATTTCACTTCACCCGGGCACTTGACTTCATTATGGAAGTTCACTGTGCATATATGCACTGTGCATATCTTAACACTGCAGAAAATGAGCAAGGAAAAAATGCAGTTGCTTAATTAGTATTTCTTCAAGACAGTATATTACACCTGTGATTTATAATCTGCATCAATTGCCAGTTGATTTTTAATCTGGTGATAAGAAGATGAGGCCTGACTGCCCAAGAGGAACTGTCACACTCTCTTTTGATATCACAAGAATGACACTCAGTTTCCTCTACTCTGAGAAAACTCACATGTTAAGATTCTTAAAAATACACTGCCAAGTACTTCTCTGTGTGTGAGACAGGGGAACTGAATAAAAAGGAACCACAGAAGGCAAAGGATCAGCTTCATTTCAATAGCCTATGAGTTCTTTCACGGCTGCATTTATTTAACAGAAGTACAATTATCATTCTTCACTTGGGCCATCCTACAGAAATTTAAAAATAAATATGAATAGCTACATTCTTTGAAAGAATATAATAGAAAGCTGAGGAGGATTTTGTGAAAGATTTAGTTCACTAGTATATTTATGGCCTCATACTACGCTTTGACCATAAGCAGCAAGAATTCACCTTTACAATTTTCAGATTAATATTAACTGAAACAAATCAGAATAAGGCTGTTTCAACAAAGAAAGGCCATTATGTCCCTCACTGGCTTTCTAGCTAGGTCACGCATGTAACTTATTCTTATTGGAGCCCTCTTTCCATCTCCTGGGTGTTTCATTTTAAGTAAGATGGAGAATTATGTACTTGGTAACTGCCGAAGGTCAAAGATAAATATGCAGAGCAGCAGAACATTGTGCAAATATCTAACTGTGCAATCACTGTAGGTTTTTAAATAGATTTTCTGTGTCTCTCAGCTGCCTAGCTACATGAAAGTAGTTAAGACAGCAAAGACAAACAGTTGACACTGACAATCCACTCATTTAGCTTGAGCTACTGCACATAAAGAAGTACTTCTTCAATAAAAGCAAACACAAGCATCTGAAGTAAAGAGACTGTATAAGTATCAAACAACCTTGGATTCTTTTTTATCTTTGTAAGACATTAGTAAGTAATTCAAACACAGAGTGAGGTATTGGCACTGACACCCTTCTAGTTAAAAACTGATCCCTTAGTTCAACAGCACAATACATACAATGATCTGGTGAAGTTTGTGGATATATAGCATAAACCTGGCATGCCCTATTTGAAAGAGTCCTGATTAGTATGCACTTGATCCAGTTTCAAAATGGTATATGTGTTTCCTAGTACTGGAAAACCATACTTCTTCAAATCCACATTCAAGAACCAGGATTATTAAAACACTTACCATCTTCCCTTAAGTACTCCTCCATATAGAAAGTTTCCATAACAATTTACAACACCATGCCCTTCATATGGGTTATAAAGCTGCTGTGAAAATCTTAGAAATTCAGAGAAAACAGATTCATTCTTTTGAGTACAAAACAAAATAATTAAAAATTTTATTGCCTCTGTAAAGCACCAAACTGTCTTTATAAACCAAAGACAAATTTTCCTATAGAGAAATCAAAGAACCTCAGGCATGACCATGAGTTCCTAAATAAAAAAAAAGATACATTGCATATAAAATAAGAAATATGAAAATATGCTTTTGCCATATGGAATAGGAGAGCATGGCTTCTTCATTATGCAGATGTTTTTTCTCTCTTTTGCAGAACTTCATATCCTCTGCAAATGAGAGAGTAGTAAAAAGGAGCAGGAGGAGGAGTTGACCCTTCTCTGCTCTGTAGTAACAAAGGAATGTCAAGAGGAAGATGAAAGAAAACAAAGGGACCAATCCTGCAAGACACAGAGCTTTTGCTGAAATTGTCAAGTGCTCTTGTTAGTCTCAGCTACAACTGAAAGTGCTCAACAGCAGGGACAGAATTGGGCCTTTGCAGAACTCTTAACAATGTAATAGAAAAGATTTGCTAGAAAGAAAACATCATCATAAATAGGAAAATAGCATGCACACAGGATGGAAAAGGACGTGGTATTTTGAGAACAATAGTGCCATTACAAGTGACAGAAATAAATAACATTAAGTTGATAGGAGGGGAATGAAACTTAATCAGGGCTCACAACACTAGTTTTTCTCATGTATACAATATGAGAGGTGTGTCTCATTTGAAACATTATAAATAAATAATGAAACATTATAAATAAACTCTAGCTAACTCTGTCCTCAGCATCCAAAATCCAGGGGCATTAATGAATTTAGATTAAAAATGAAAATAATCTTTCTTTTGTGAAGGAGGTGATAAAGGACATGATTCTCCTGTCACATCAACTCTTCCCATGGTTGACTCTGATGATTTTAATAGGTCAGTTCCTTGTTTGCACTGCTGGCACCAGAAAAAGGACTGATTCTCAGTCTATAGGGCAGATAATGCAGACACATTCTACACATAGCCATGAGTTTCAATATAATATCTTTTCCATAAAAGTTTGCAGTATGTACCCCTAAGCTTTAAAACACATCATTTTTTTGAGGTTTGAGATGTAGAGAATATCCTTGCAATCTGGATTTCAAAAGGAAGATGTGCTGCAGGGTAGAGGCCAGGTATGGGTCTCAATAATTTCTTGAACATTCATTGTATGTAGTGAAAGCGTCAAGGCAAATATCAGGGCATTTGACATAATTTTTCTATGTCTCTCATCTTTTTCACTCAAGGCGGCCTCACTCCTGTGAATAGAATAATATTTGGATAAAGAGCTCATTGAAGGCTGCAATGAGCCTGGTTTTCTGGAATGGAAGAAAAAGTTGCTCTTATGAATAGATCTTTTTCTATGGGATCAGGTTGCTTCCCTAGTTGAGCTAGTGAGTGTCACAAAATGAGTCAAGCTGATCCAGGATTAGTAAATGACAGGCTTGAACCTATTTTTTTCTATAAGGGACACATAGTAAGATGTAGGTCCTTATTAGTCAGTCAAGGGAATTTCAGCTAAAAAATACGTCCTCTCAATATTCATAAAGAGATAAGTTAGCAAGATAATATTTCCCTTGGTTTATTTTGTATCTGTTCAGGAAATAGGTATTGAGTAAAACTTCACCTGCATTTGAAAAAGGAAATCTAATGATAGTTCTAGTAATTTAGGATTATTTATTATATTAATAATCCTAGCCACTTAATCCTACCATTTCAGGGCAGATTAATCTTAACTGCTTTTACTACTTATTACTTACCCACTTATTCTATCTGTCTACTTACTGCTGTCTGACTGTGTAGGTACTTGTACCAATGGAGAGAAGATGGATAACCATACCTAAGAGTCCATGTTTGGTTAGTGCTTTAAAATTAGCTCTTTAACTTATCCCTCCATTCAAGGATGTTTACGCTCTAAGAGATGCAAATATATTTGACGTGTCATTCTCTTCAATTGCTCACTGAAATGTTACGCTTTTCTAACTTTATCCTTTTTTTCTGGAAACTGTGATTTGATCACAGCTAAGCAGAGGGATACTCAGTTATGTTATAAACCTGCATTGCAAGAGAATGTGTTTTTCAAAATCTGCTGCCAAAATTATTCTTCTGATACAGTCTTTCTTTTCTATATCTGTGCTAAATTACAGAATGTAGTGACAAGTGTAGCATATAACCAAAGCCTGGCATGTTAAGAACATTAAATAGTAACCTGTTTCTTAGGGCTACAAACTATTATTAAAACATTATGGGAAAAATAAAGCGCTATACTTTTGTGGGAGAAAGAAGAGTTAGGGTATCATACAATTTACAGATTTTTTTCTGTTTAGAAAATTATATTTTTAGGAACTTTCAAACTCTACTCTTCCTTTCTTCATGCAAATTTAAATCTTTTCATCTATCCTTTTACCAAGGGCATTTTGGTATATAATGCAGAATCTATGCCTGATAGTTGAATTATTTTCATTTTCTTGTGAATTATATACTCTAAAAATACATCCAATTTTAAAGTCAGCATATTTAGATTTGATTCAGCATTTTACTGAGATGCATGATTAATTTAAAAATCTCCTCTGAATCCATGAATCCCGTAGTCATTGTAAATGGCTACCCTTTGTTATCTTTGTAGTTGGTGGAGACAATATTTTTATGTTTTATGATTCATCAAATCTATTTTAAATGTCAACTTCAGTAAGAGATGAATCATACATAAATTTGATTATCTAGATTAACTAGGTTGGCTCATTCAGATATAAATGTCTGTATTATAGATGCTTGTTTGTTATGACAAATTAAGTATCTCTGGCATATTAAACATAGTTACAGTCTAAGGCCTTACTTTTCCAATAGTACTGAACTGTAAGTTTCTAAAAATATTTTCAACACTTGTAAACAGTATCTTTTTGCTTTTCATTTCACAATACTTTTAAGACCAAAGTATTTAGCAAAATACTCTTCACTTTAATCTTCCCAATACTCACTAGTTACAAAATCACTAGGTTGGAAAGGACTTTTAAGATCATTGAGTCCAACCATTCCTGTCCTATGCTGAAACATATTGCTAAGCACCTCATTTATCCTTTTTTTAAACACACCCAGGGTGACTTAACCACCTCCCTGGGTAGCCTTTTCCACATCCAAACACCTCTTTCAGTGAAAGTATTTTTCCTAACATCTAATCTGACCCTGCCCTCGCACAGTTTATTGCCATTTCTCCTTGTCTTATCTCCGGTCACCTGGCTGAAGAGACCATCGCCCACCTCTCTACAACTTCCTTTCAGGTAATTGTAGGCAGTGATAAGGTCTCCCCTCAGCCTCCACTTCTCAAGACTCAACATCCCTCAGCCACTCCCCATATGATTTGCCATCCAGCCCCTTCACAAGTGAGTTTGAACAAAAGGGAGCTGCTGAGTACTCCAGGTGCTGTCCCAGCCCTTGATCTGACCATGTCATGTTCATTATACTTTTCCATTTGCATCCTCTTGAGGGAACCAAGTCGAAATTTGGGGGGTTATTTTTATTATTTCCCCTTTCTTTCTTTGCATTCCTCTGATTCTAGTTTTGGTATTTCCTCAGGTATCCATACTGCTCCTCACATTTAAGCAGTTGTTTATTTCACAAACTTTAAGAAAATCTAGCAAAGCCACCCACTTCAGTACTGTAACTCATCGAAGTATTAGAAAACATTTTTCTGTAAGGTCTGGAAAATTTACTCTGTTTTTCTTCTCCAGTTTTAGAAAATCTTCCAAGATCTCAAACATTCCTATAACAGCTCCTTAATTCAAATTTGATTTAGAAAACTGCCATTCATTTTACTTTATAAAATAGTATATTTTAGTTAGTTATGGGAAAAAGGTACTATGCATAAGTTTGAGCTATGGGTACAAATGGGATGGTAGATGTTATTGCATTTTAACATTAAAATAAAATATCCCTCATATCACCATCTTCACTTTTTGCATCTATGTTTTTTTTTTGATTTTACACCCTTCAGGCTAGATATGAGTTAAAGCTAACTTTAATGTTCCGTACTAACTTTAAGCTTTGAAGAAGCCTAGCATATTTTAAGTACTAATTTCATCAGAGGTATATGATAACTGCTAATAATAATGAGAAAGAAATACATGAGTGAATATGATTTTCTCATTAGGAATGTTTTATAATACAAACATTAAACAGAAAAAAATTAATAGAGGTTGAAAATAACTGCTTCAACAAACAAACAGATGGTTTAAACCACTGACACAGACTTGCTATATCATGAAAATGCAAGAATAGCAGAAGTTACAATTACTAAATTAATAAAATTAGACTATTTGTTTAAAGCATGCTATCGTTAACATATTAACACATTAATTTATTCATCAAGCCAGCAATCACAGAACGGTAGGAGTTGGAAGGGACTTCTGGAGATCATCTAGTACAATCTGTTTGTTAAAGCAGGATCAAGTGCAATAGCAATAGTAACAACACAAAATCCCTTCCATCAACCTATTCAATATACTGTACAAATCCCAGAGTCTCTACAGGATTCTATTACCTCAAGATTTCATATCATAGAATCCCAGTATTTGGATTTTCTTAAGCATTTATGGTCAGATTCTTTTACTATCCAACATTATCTCATGTATTTTATGTGAGGAATAGATGAAACAGCAGAGTGCAATCCATCATTAGCTACATTATCACAATACTTAACCAATGCTATTGCTAATATTTTGTTTAGTCTTTCAGAAAGTCATGTAGAATTAGAATGATACTTGGAATACGTATCATGCTTTTTGTACCCCAAGACGGATACACCTTTGTCAAATCTAATGGTGCTTAAGTAAATTAAGTTTCTTAAACATTCAGATAAGGATTGACATCTAAATGTATTGCAAAAATGAAGGAATTGGAATATTTCAGATTAATTAGTCTCATGATCAGCTATTATTGCACAATTTGGAAAGCACTAGATTAGTTGTAATCATATTACAATCATATTGCAAATTGCTTTCCATCATAAAAATCCACATATTTTCTCCTTTCTTATTATAGAAACATGTGTTTGTCATTTAGAGCATAATTTGTTGCCGCTTTATCCCTCTTTTACAGTGCTACAACTCTAATGAAATGAAATTAAAATAACACACCGCTTCATCGCAGTTCTCAAATACGTGCCCAAATTTCAGCACTCAGGTAAACATCAAGGTGTATCAGCACATTTATTCTCAGTCTGTTCAGACTCAAAGATGTTCTTCAAAACAAATCCATTTTGGAAAAAGTACAAGCTAAAAGCAATGCATATTATTGGATTATGTCCTCAGGGAAATCAATCACTCTGAGTTCCTCTCATACTTGCCCCCTTGCAGCTCATAATACATGTTAAGCCCAAGTGGTCAAGCACATTGTACTGCTCACAAGAGATGTTTGAGAACACTGTCATGTAGAAAAACAGTATAGTATTAAACATTCTGACTCATCTCTATTTTTTTGAAAATAAAACCAATTCTTGGTGTAAGTAAGGCACAAGTTTGGCAATTTGTGGCACAATCCAAGAACCTGAGAAGTAAATAATGACTGTTAAATATTCCATGAACTTATAAAAGTGGCACAAGAGCATCAGTGTAGCAGCAACATGACTTAACCTTCAAGGTTGAAGGAATTTAGACTACTTCTCATTTCATTACTTATTTTTTATATTACTAAAAAGTATTTTACAATTACCTCATTTTTTCTCCTACTTTCTCTTACATAATTGAGTCCTGGGTCTGGATTTGCATATGCGTTTGCATATGTAAACAGAATCACAGACATGATTCATTCTACCATGTGATGAAATTCTTTGTTATTGAAAGTAAACGAAATACTGGTTTTGCACAATTTTTATTTATGTCTTAACAACCTGAAAAAAATAAATACATGTTCAATACTGATGTACAAAATGAAACCCCACTTTAGAACAGAAACAGAAAGATGTCTGACTGGAACTATATTTTAAAATTATGATGGATATGGATTATATTGCTTCTGAGGTACAAGACAGATTGAAGATTTGAAACATTTGCTTGGCTGCTACAGGAATCCAGACATGACAGTATTTAAACAATTGTAATCTCCCAACAGAAATCTAATAACAAAGGGTTAAACTGCAAGGAATCAATGTATGTGTAATTCAAGTAATCAGTGAGGTGGGATTTTTAATTAAATATAACTAGCTGGGCCTGAGGCTCTTCCTTTATGCCTTCCTTTATTAATCTGAAAGCTTTTATTTTATGAATATTTTCACCTGAAACATCTGTGCTCTGAGTGCACGTAAGAATTTCAAGGCACATATCGAAACTAGTTAGTACTATCAAAATAATATAAATGGTAGAAGACCATCTATTTGCCAAGCAGTAGTGGGCTGCACGTGATAATCAAACACAGACACACACATGCAGGTTACCTACCTGAGGTCCTCAGGGCCTGCAGCATTTCTGCCTTCCGCTGAGTAGTATGTAATATCAATGTCATGGAAGAATTTCTAATAGTTAAGTTCTGACATGAAGCCAGATGACAAAAATAAATCAACTGCATTAACCATAAGAGCAAGAGGGATTTAGAAACAAAATTGGCAAAGAAAGCTTTGACATGTAGAGCAGAAAGGGAGTGGAAATAAGCTCCTCATTACACACCAGTGTGAGAGGGAAAGAGTTGCATGGCTCAAAGTTGAAAAGGAACATCTTGTGCATAATTCTATAATATATAGAAATCTAGACTCAGAATCTGTTCCTCTGCCTGCAGATGCATGACAAGGTAACTGAGATTTTATGGACAGGGATTAAAGAAAAGACAGGCAAGAGTGACATGGGTGCATGCTACAGGCCAGCTGACTAGGAAGAACAAGTGAAAGAGGCCCTCTACAGACAAATAGGAGCAGCCTCATGTTCACAGGCCCTGGTCCTCATGGAGGACTTCAACTACTCCAGAACCTGCTGAAGGAACAACACAACAGGGCATAAGGTTCTTGGATTGACAAATTCATCCTCCAAGTAATAGAGGAGCTAACAAGGATAGGTGCTCTTCTGGACCTCAGACTGACCAACAACATGGGCTCAGTGGGGATGTGAAGGTGAAATGCACCCTCAGCTGCAGTGGCCATTAGATGGTGGGGTTCAGGAACCTGGAGGGAGAAAGAAGTGTAAAAAGCAAGCCCACAGCCCTGGACTTCAGGAGGGTGAACTTTGGCTTCTTCAAAGATCTGCTGGGAAGAGTACTGTGGGATAAGACCGTGGAGAGAAGATGGACCCAAAAAAGCTGGTTCACATTCAAGGGTCACCTCCTCTAGGCTCCATCTCAATGAGTCAGAAAAAAATGCCAGGAGACGTGCATGGATGAAAAAGCAGACACCAAACAGACACCAAAAGGAAGCACACAGACTATTGAAGCAAAGATGTGTAATTTGGGAAAAATGCAAAGACATTATCCAAGCATCCAGGGATAAGCTTAGAAAAGGTAAAGCCCGACTGGAATGGAACCTGGCAAGGGATGACAAATGGCCTGGTAAAGACAAGAATGGCTTCTATAAGTATATAGGTGACAAAAGGAAGGTTAGGGAAAATGCAATTCTACTTTAATAACCAAACTTGCATTCAGAGATCCCAGGTTCCAGAGACTGGGGAAAAGTTGGGACCAAGACATATCCTTGGTAAAAGAGAATCTGGTCTCTCAGTACTAAATCAAACTAGATGTGCATGAGCATGGACCCTGATGGGAGGCAGCCATGAGTCCCGAGTTGCTGGCTGATACCATTAGAAGACAACTCTCTACAGATCTTTGATTGATGATAGTGAGTAGAAGTTTCACTCCAATATTCAAGAAAGACAAGAAGGAGAACTCAGGGAACTACAGGCTGATCAGCTCCGCCTCAATCCCGGGGAAGGTGACAGAGCAGCTAATACTGGAAATCATTTCAAGCCACATGAAAGACAAGAAAAGTATCAGGAGTAGTCAGCATGTATTCACCAAGAGGAAGTCATGCTTGATCAAATTCTATGATGAAATGACTGGTCTGATAGACGGGTGGAATGCAGTGGATGTTGTCTACCCTGTCTTCAGTAAGGCTTTGAACACTGCCATGAGGCAAATTATGATATATGGGATGGATATATGAGTGGATTGAAACCCAGCAAAATGTTCAGACTCAAAGTATCATGACCAATGACACAAAGACTTTTCTGAGGCCAGTAACAAGTGGTGCAACCCAGAGATCACTAGTTGGTCTGATTCTGTTCTACATCTTCATTAATGACCTGGATGAGAGGCAGTATCCCCCAGCAAGTTAGCTGATGACACAGAACTGGAAGGAGTGCTGAATTGCAAGAGAGTGATGATGCCATCCAGAGGGACTTTGACAGGCTGGAGAAATGATCTGACAGGAACCTTATAAAGTTCAGCAAGGGGAAGTCTTTCACCTGCGGACCATTAACCATATGGGGACCATTGACCCCATACATCAATATATGTTAGGGTGGGGGGGGACAACACAGATGGAAAGCAGCTCTGCAGAGAAGGATTTGGGGGTACTGGTGGACAAAACCTGGCCATGAATTGGCAATATGCCTTTAGCAAAGAGAGCCACCTGCCCATTGGGTTGTATTATGCATTATGTTGCCAACATCAAGGGCTGTGATCCACAAGTTGAAATACATGAAGGATTTAGACCAGTTATCCAGTCATGTCTCTTCAATATATTTGCAAAGATGCTATGCAAGACCGTGCCAAAAATCTTGCTAAATTCAAGGTCAATCCCATCCAGTCATCTCATCATAGAGGGCAATCAGGTTGGTCAGATATTATTTACCCTTGGTCATGCTGGCTATTCCCAGTTATCTGGTCCCTTATGTACTTCACCACAGCTCCTAGGAAGATTTGTTTCTTAACATTCCTAGACACTGAAGATCGAGTGGTCATTATCTGCTTTCCTTTCTTCAGAGTAAGCTTGATGTTTGCCTTTTTCTATCCAACAGGAACCATTTCCGGTAATCATAACTTTTGAAATTGATAAAAAGTAGGCTCACAGCTGTGTCAACCTCCTTAACATCCTTCGTTTTATCATATCTGGTCCCACAGACTTGTGTATGCTCATCTTGCTTAAGTGATTTTTAACTTGATCTTCCTCTAATGTGGGTAATACTTCACTCCTACAGGCTGTCACCAGGCACAGAAAACTGGGAATCCGAGGGTTACCTTAACAGTAAAAATGTCACTTATTTTAGAAATTGTAAGGGGAGTGGGTGGGGGAGGGGAATGAAGAAAACAAACTGGTGCACAGATTGTGTTTATTCTGCACAATTATACTCTGCCATGTGAGAGTCATCACAGCAGTTAAAGAAGGTGTAAAGAATCTACATCCAAAACCAAATTTGTGCTTTAAAAGTATGAAAATAAATGCAATCAGTACAATTAGTGGACTCATTGAACATCATACTTATTTTGACATGCATGTCTTTAATCACGTTATGCAAAATAAAGGCAATCACAGAGGTGATAGGTCTCTATATCATTCCGACTGTGTTATACTTGGCATAAATCACAGTATACTTTTAAATGTTTAGAGACAAAGATCTCCTAGACAATGGTCATTTACTATCATATAAAGGAGAAAAATCAAAATTATGTCTTTTATTTTAGTCTTTATTCTGCTATCATAAACACTATGTGCTAATTAAAATCTGTTCTGAGGAGACTGTGTGGAGAGCCATTCCATTCTCCAATATATAAATTGGGATCTGTTGATAATGGTCAAGAATATTGCTTGGATGAAAATCCCTCTTTTGACAGTTTATTGCCAAACAGAGCAAATATTTCAAAAGGTTGAGAATAAGATTGAGAGATTAACTTCTCATCCCCTTTCATACTCTTCCATTTTGTAAAAAGCTTCCCTAGAATTCTCAAGGTTCACTCAGTTTAGGACTTAACATATATAGGCAATATTTTTTTTCATTAATTAATTAGGGGAAGAGAGTGGTTTTCATAATTATTTCCAGAATTATTTCTTTAAACCAGAGATGGCTAAAAATACATAAAAATCCTGCAGAAAATGCTGTTTTCTTGTAACCAAAATTGATTTGAAGAAATGATTCATTTTGATCACAAAATCAGTGTCAAAGGGAAGACTTTTGACTTTCTTCATTTCATTCAATCTTCATTTACTTCACTAATGTCAAAATATTTTGTTTCACATTATTTCATATTCATTTTGTATTTGAATACGTTTTTTAATCCTTTAGAATCAAATCTTTTGTGTTTCTGAGGAGGTCTTTTTTGTGTTGCAAAATTTCATTCCATAAAAAGACTTAAGATTGAGCTGTTCATTCCAATTTGCAATAAAAGAGGATACAAAATCAGAAGCTTGATTTTTTTTTTACTTGCTCTATTCACCATCAGTTCCTGCCTAACAAAAACTTGGAAAAAAAAAATTCAAATTTTTCTCAGCTGGCAGCAGGGAGAGATGTAGATTTTCCTTCATCCTCACTTCACCTTCTCCTGTTTTCCACCACTGTGTAGATTTGTAGATCATAGAATCATAAAATCATAGAATGGTCTGGGTTGGAAAGGACCCCAAGGATCATAGAGTTCCAACCCCCCTGCCACAGGCAGGGCCACCAACCTCCAGGCCTAGATCTACACAAGGTTGCCCAGGGCCCTATCCATCCTAGCCTTGGACACCTCCAGGGACGAGGCGTCAATATATCAGAGACGAGGCATAGATATACCAGAAAGCCTTAGTATTCAGCAGTTGCTAACTTTATATTCTGTATAGCTGTCTAAGGTTTAGTAATGTGCCTATGTCTGTGGGGTTTCTAAACAATTGTCACTTTCCCAGTGAACTACACTTAAATACAATTTGCTACAGAGGAACTAACACTGTTCCTTTGGCCATTATAAGAAGGGGTTTTGATATCATTCCAGGAAACTTAGCACACTGACAGATTGCTGATAGTTCTGGGAATAAAGTTCATCTCCAGTACACTGGGCTTCCCAATACCTTAATGAAATTCCTGGAAGTGCCTTTTTCAGATAGAAGTACTTAATGGAATGACATAAAAATAGGAAAATGCAAGTAACATAGCTGAAATAGACTTGGCTTTGCAAGTGCTTCCAGGTTCAGGGACATAAAATGGAGAATGCCACTAATCTATCTCCACATCAGTAGCTTGTCTTCTAAATACAAAAATCTATCTGAAAACAAAGGCATTACAGACTCATACATCAGTCACAGAAATATTCAAGCCAATATCTCAGGTTTTCTAGCTGGATTATGTTAGCATTCTATGAACATGTGCACACCTCAAAGGTTTCTGTGATGCATCCTTGTGGTGGTTTAGCCCTGGCTGGAGGCCAGATGCCCACCAAAGCCAGTCTATTACTCCCCTTCCCAGGTGGACAGGGGAGAAAATATATATTAAGAGGCTTAGGAGTCAAGATAAGGACAAGGAGAGATCATTTTATCAGCGACGATATGGGCGAAACAGACTCAACACAGTGCAGGAAAGAACTATTCTAATTTATTACACTACACTAGAAAGAACAGTGAAGAACCGGAGTCAGGAGTGCAATCAAATCTTAAAACAAATGCAACCAGATCTTAAAACACGTTCTCCCCATCACTCCCTTCTTAGCAGACTTTAATCAGAATCTTGCTCCCTTCTTCCCCCCTGCTCGCAGTACAGGGGGGGCAGGGACTGGGGAAAAATGGGGTTCTCAGTAGCACCTTCCCCCCACCCCTCCATTCTAAGCAGAATTCCCTTTAGCCATGATTTTACTCCCTTCTTCCCCCCCTGCTCGCAGTACAGGGGGGGGCAGGGACTAGGAAATAATAATGGGGTTCTCGGTTACTTCATGAGCTGTTTTCCTTTCCCAGATCTTAAAACACCTCTACCTCCCCACCCCGCTCCCTCCTTAGCAGACTTCAATCTAGTCATGATTTCACTCCCTTCCTCCCCCCGATCACAGCACAGGGGGGCAGGGACTGGGAGACGGGGGCTTCGGTCAGTTCCTTGCAAGTTGGTTTCCTTCTCGGCCGGGGGGGGGAGAAATCCATTTCCACACACCCTCCCCCTGCTGCACCGTGGGGTCCCACGCACTAGAGACAGTCCTCCACGAACTTTCTCCGTGTGTCTCATCAGCTGCTCCGCCTGGATCCCTGCTGTGGCGGGCAGCAATAAATCACAATGTCTCTCAGTCCCAGTCCTCCATGGGGTCACCAGCCTCCCCCCAGCAAACCTGTTCCAGTGCAATTCTCTCTCTCTCTCTCTCATCTCTGTAGGTTGCAAGTGCTGGCAGGGGCTTGCTTCAGCGTAAGGGTCACAGTGTCTTCTCTATGTCTCCACCTGCTCCATCCAGCGTGGAGCCCCTCCACGGGCTGCAGGTGGGGTCTCGGCCTTTACCATGGGGTTTCTCCACGGGCTGCAGGGGCATCTTTCTCTCCGGCACCTGGGGCACCTACTCCCCCTCCCTGGCCTTGGTGTGCACAGCTCGTTACATCTTCTCACTCCCTTCTCCGGTGGCAAAATGCAGCTGCTTCCGGGTTGTTTTTTCCTATATGTGATTCTGAGGCGCTGTGACTATCTCTCACTGGCTTGGCCCTGGTCAACAATGATTCTGGCCTTGGATTTTTTACACTTTGGAGCTCCAGGGAATTCCGGCAGCTCCTCACAGCAGACATTTTGTGCACCCCTGTTCTTTTCCAGCACCCAACCTCGCAAAACCATGACAATCCTCAACACAGTCTTATAAGTTAACAAAATTCTGCTTTACAGTTTTGCTGTTGGGGAACTAGAGCACTGTGAAGCACTAGACTTTGGTCCCCCATTAAAGCATTCATGTATGTATTCGCTATTCACAGCATGTGTATCTCTTCCACACTGGAAATTACTGAAATTCACGTAATCTTGAAATCTGTCAAAGAGTGACAGATTCATGATAGGCCTCTAGTATCTTGGGTATGCACCCAAATATTGAGGCACTGCATAAAGTGTAGATACTGACCTGTTAGAATTTGTGGTGCCAACTCAATTAAGAGTGTCTTAAGAATGGGGTATTAGTTCATATCTTGCTTGGAAAATACAGAATATAAGCTTCTGTCCCACGAAAGCTTAAGGATCATAGCTGTACAACATCTCCAAATACAGATGATTCCAGGCATAGTCTGGAAAATGCCACCAGGCGCTGAGACAATTTTAAATCACTGGTTTATAACTAAATTGGATTCAGGTGTTGAACACGGAAATTCTCATCTGAGCCCTATCAAGCTTAAGTATCTGGTGAAAGGCAACCTGCTATGCATACTATAAAGATCTGAACCAGTACCTCTTGGATCTGAAGAAAGTGTCTTCACACTGCTAGATTAGACATCCTAACAGCATTTACATGCTGAATAGTTCTATGATGGCAAAAATGTCTGCTGCCACCTGAAATATATTTTTGGAGGATTCTGAAAAAAAAAGTTATCTGCACAGTCAGTGATACGGTCACAGATGGAGAGAAAGAATGCTATATGCAATTTGCTGCTGCAAGAAGGTATGGGGTAAAAAGTATTATTAAGGGAACTATCACACAGAAGACTGAGTAACAGAGCAACATAAACATATTGCAGACTGCCCTCAAAAAACCTTAAATGGGTCTCACCCCCAAGGTTAAATTCAGAAAAGGTGTCAAGCATGGCAAAAAGAAGTCTGGTAGGAACTTTTTGTCTCAGAAAATATACCTCCCCTTGAAAGAGATGCACAGGAAAAGCTTGATTTTTTTATCTTCCTGTCCAGGGAGCAGGAAGGCTGATGAGGCAGCAGACTCACATATAAGGCAAACAGGAAGAGCTGTGCCAGGTAGCCCTATCCTTATAGCTTGTGTTATTCTAACTCATTTTGCAAAAAGGTATTCCTAGTTTTTTATCCTGTCTCACTAACAATATGGTGAACGTTATTTAACACTTAATGTAGAATATGAATTTCAAGATCTCTGCACATTGCTATTTTTATCACATGTAACCTTAATGTATATGTCTTAAGTTCATGGTGTACAACTATACAGATGCATCCACAGAAATGAATCATTCTGGTGAGGGCTGGAGTCCAAGAACATTAACTGAGGTTATGCAAATAATTTTGCCAAATAAAGAGTCCCAAGTAAATGAGTCACAGAGAGATGGGGAGTAAAAGCCAGATTCTGATCCCAAGACACAGCTCTGGTCAATGGAAAGTGCTGAATGGGATATTTCTTTTAAAAAGGCCATTAGTGAAACATCACAGTGAGTTTTTTTTAATCAGCTCTTTGAAAAGAATCAGGCACCTTGCTTGTCTTACAAAGTGCCCCAAATCCTACCTACTTAATCATACTGCATTAGTTCATAATTAGAAGCTTTCTCTTGCAGTCACAGTAATTGCGTGAGGGGGTTTGTTTGTTTATTTGTTTGTTTATTTGTTTGTTTTTCTCCATTGGTGTTATAAGCAAAGGCCAAAAAACTGTTGAGAAATTTTGGGGACAAATGAAACGGGTGAATAACTTCTCCAACAGTACTTCACATTAATCTCCAATGTTTCCACAATTCTATCTCTAGGTAGAGTTTTGTTGAATCCTATCTATATATTTTTTTATTGATCCTTGACTTCAGAGTAATAAAAGTCTGTTGAAACTAATTAATTTTTTTAAGAAGTTATGGTGGTTTAGCCCTGGCTGGAGGCCAGATGCCCACCAAAGCCAGTCTATTACTCCCCTTCCCAGGTGGACAGGGGAGAAAATATATATTCAGAGGCTTAGGAGTCAAGATAAGGACAAGGAGAGATCATTTTATCAGCGACGATATGGGCGAAACAGACTCAACACAGTGCAGGAAAGAACTATTCTAATTTATTACACTACACTAAAAAGAACAGTGAAGAACCAGAGTCAGGAGTGCAATCAAATCTTAAAACCAATGCAACCAGATCTTAAAAACACGTTCCCCCCACCACTCCCTTCTTAGCAGACTTTAATCAGAATCTTGCTCCCTTCTTCCCCCCCGCTCGCAGTACAGGGGGGGCAGGGACTGGGGAACGATGGGGTTCTCAGTAGCACCTTCCCCCCACCCCTCCATTCTAAGCAGAATTCCCTTTAGCCATGATTTTACTCCCTTCTTCCCCCCCTGCTCGCAGTACAGGGGGGGGCAGGGACTAGGAAATAATAATGGGGTTCTCGGTTACTTCATGAGCTGTTTTCCTTTCCCAGATCTTAAAACACCTCTACCTCCCCACCCCGCTCCCTCCTTAGCAGACTTCAATCTAGTCATGATTTCACTCCCTTCCTCCCCCCGATCACAGCACAGGGGGGCAGGGACTGGGAGACGGGGGCTTCGGTCAGTTCCTTGCAAGTTGGTTTCCTTCTCGGCCGGGGGGGGAAAATCCATTCCACACACCCTCCCCCTGCTGCGCCATGAGAGGCCCCAGTACTAGAGACAAGTCCTCCAGGAACTTTCTCCGTGTGTCTCATCAGCTGCTCCGCCTGGATCCCTGCTGTGGCGGGCAGCAATAAATCACAATGTCTCTCAGTCCCAGTCCTCCACGGGGTCACCAGCCTCCCCCCAGCAAACCTGTTCCAGTGCAATTCTCTCTCTCTCTCGCTCATCTCTGTAGGTTCCAAGTGCTGGCAGGGGCTTGCTTCAGCGTAAGGGTCACAGTGTCTTCTCTATGTCTCCACCTGCTCCATCCAGCGTAGAGCCCCTCCACGGACTGCAGGTGGGGTCTCGGCCTTTACCATGGGGTTTCTCCACGGGCTGCAGGGGCATCTTTCTCTCTGGCACCTGGGGTGCCTACTCCCCCTCCCGGCCTTGGTGTCTGTACAGCTCGTTACATCTTCTCACTCCCTTCTCCAGTGGCAAAATGCAGCTGCTTCCGGGTTGTTTTCTCCTATATGTGATTCTCAGAGGCGCTCTGACTATCTCTCATTGGCTTGGCCCTGGTCAACAATGATTCTGGCCTTGGATTGTTTACATTTTGGAGCTCCAGAGAATTCCGGCAGCTCCTCACAGCAGACATTTTCTGCACCCCTGTTCTTTTCCAGCACCCAACCTCGCAAAACCACGACAGAAGTCAATGATTTTATATCTATTCTGGTATTTTACATATCCAGAGGAACCCCTAATAGATGTGCTAAGTTCTTTTAAAAATGATGTTGGAAGAAGTAATGTTCATGAATAGATAATTAAATTTAGACACTACAGTAATCTTAATTATATTTACTTTACTAATCAGAGACATTGGGAGTTTCATCCATTTATTGAGAGCTTGACAGGTTTTATCTATGAGCATTTTATAATTAATATCATATATTAACTTGTTGCTTGAGGTAATAAATATTTCTAGGTTATTTAATAATGAAAGCAAGGTCTGTTACTTAGCTGAGAGTAGGAAGAGCATATTCTGGAGGAATAATTTTGTACGAGCCCCTCCCCACACCCAATTATACATAAGGTTTAAAAGAGAAAAGAATCTGGGTTGGAGGAACAGAGGACTAGAGAAAAAATCCTTCCATGTATTATTCTGACAAAAATTAATACTAATTTTCTTTATTTTACAATGTGTTTCTAGAAGCTCAGCAGCTTCTAGATGCTAAAGTAAGGTTTATCAGGAGAAAAAAGAGATGTCTTTTTTTCTGATGTCTTACCTTGCCACAAATTCAGAAATACAACAATGGCTGACAGAGTCGGCAATGCAAAAATATCCAACACCCTTAGTTTGTTGGAGGATAGAAATATTCATGCAGGGAACATACTTGTATTTATCTTTTGACTAATGTTCCATTGCTGCCCACAGTCACATTCCACATCTTTTTAGAAATCACAGAATCACAGAGCATTAGGAGTTGGAAGGGACTTCCAAAGATCATCTAGTCCAACTCCCCTGCCAGAGCAGGATCACCTAGAATAAATCACAGAGGAATGTGTCCAGACGGGTTTTGAATGTCTCCAGAGAAGGAGACTCTCTGGACAGTCTGTTCCAGTGCTCTGTCACCTGCACAGTGAAAAAGTTCTTCCTTATGTTCACATGAAATTCCTATGCTCCCACTTGCACCCGTTGCCCTTTGTCCTATCTCTGGCCATCACTGAGAAGAGTCTGGCTCTATCTTCCTTTACATATTTGTAAACATTAATGAGGTCACCCTTCAGTCTCCTACAAGCTAAAGAGACACAGCTCCCTCAGCCTCTCCTCATAAGGAAGGTGTTCCACTCCGTTAATCATCTTGGTGGCCCTGTGCTGCGCTCTTTCAAGGAGTTCTATGTCCTTGAAATGAGGGGCCCAGAACTGGATACAATATTCCCTGTGAAGTGTCACCAGGGCAGAGTAGAGGGGAAGAAGGAATTCTATTGACCTACTAACCACACCCCTTCTAATACAACCCAGGATACCATTGGCCTTCTTGGCCATGAGGGCACATTGCTGGTTCACGGTCATCCAACTGGCCACCAGGACCCCAGGTCCCTCTCACCTATGCTGCTCTCCAAGTATTTATTTTTTAATTGAACTAAGGCCATTTCAGAACGAAATTCCACATCTCAAATATTTCCTCTTTCTTCTTGTTGTGTCCTCTCATATCATTTTTCTTTCACATATGATGACAACAAAGGCCACAGAAAAATATAGTGACCCTAATAGCTATGAACCCCAGTTCTGTAAACCAGATTCAAACAGTACAAAACAGATGTTTACATGGAGATTACATTACTATAAACTGTCGTAAGTGGTGAGGAGATACCTGAATCCTCCAGTGAACTGACTACACAGCTGCTTTAAATTCCAGTCTCAGTGATAGACATCAAGGATGAGACCCAGTACCAATATCAAACAATTTGGATAGCTCACATTCCTTTTTCTTAATATGAAAAACACTGTTTTTCTGTTTGTGTTTTTTTTAATACTAAAAGTCCTTCATATTTTGGAAGTAGAAGCTTGATTGATTACAGCTGGTCCTTTGTTCCTCTCAACAGGTTATTGTGTGAATTTGTAAGGCAGGCAGGTAATAGATGCTCCCACTGTTCTGGTACTTGCATCTCTCTGTTGCAAAAGTAGGCATCCATAAGCCATCAACAGTTTGAGCCTAGCTATACAAAGAAGTTGACATGTGCATACAATATAAATGTTAAAATCTTAACAACCATGTTTCAAACAGCACAATACTGAAGTGTCATCTTAATATTTTTGTAGCTGTTTTGAATTATATTTCTGTTTTGTGGTCTCAACAGAGTTCTTTCCAGTTCATTTCTTTTCCCCCAAACGCAGTACTCTATAATATGTACCACTGAGAAATGAAATGGTGATATAAACACTAATACGCATACTCTCGGATAGAGTAGTGCTCTGGGTATACAAATATGCCTTTCTAGCACATATTTAAGGCTAATTAAATACCAGTTGTGTTGTAAAACATTTTCAGGATCAATCTGCCTTTAAGTGTTATCAAGACTTTTTAAAGCTCTCAAAGTGGCACTAAAAGGAAGAACGTATGCATTTAAGCACTGTTCTCTTTTACTCATTTTCTACTGAGGTCTCCTGGTTAGTTAAGTTTTAGAAAAAAAAAATGCAGCGGGTATTCTTCCCTTGAACATAGTTTGCAGCTGTCTAGCTTTAATCTGGAAATTCTAAGATAAAATTAGTCGAGTGGTGAACAAGCACCAGAAGAGAAGTAGCAGTGTTAGAGCCTTGATAAGCATGTTGAGAAGCAGCTGATTATTAGTAGTTCTCAAAAATCTTGCAGATCTTCATACTTCACTGTTGTGAATGGAAAAATTTTGCTAAGAGTCTAATGAATCATTTGCAAAGCACATAGGATGAAGCCTATACGTTACTGGTAATGCACATACATGAATTCTTTAACACGTCAGCATTTTAATCTAAGATTAAAAATTCAAGGATAAATGTATGGCTTTAATATTGCTCATCCCTTGACATTCACTTAATAAAACTGCAAATCATATAGCGATAGTATAGCACAACAAATATTTAATACTAACTTTCAAGTATATTGTTCCCTGATGATTTTTCCAATGGGAATAATGTCTTAGAGAATTTATGCCCATGATATGGCCAATCAGTAGTGACTGTGCCTCAGAATGAGAAAAAAAATTTAATGTATGTCTATCTGTTCAGGAACAAAAAAGGAGGTGGATTTCATTAATAAGAAAGACTGTAATACTTCTCCAGCTGTTTTTAGAAGAGTTTAGTAGAGGGAATTTTAAAAACATATGTATCTTCTCTAACAGTTTTTAGTTGCATCAAACTATTAGTTTTAAAGCAGAATTCAGATTTCTTAAAAGGTATTATACTGCATTTTCAGTTTCTGATTTTACATTTTTGCCCTGTTTAATGCCCTGTCCCCTTTTTTTTTTTTTAAGTCAATAAAGACCAAGGATACAATTTCCCATCAAAAGCCAGTGTTTGTGAGAGAAGAAAGGCAGTCTTCTAAAAGCACTTAAAAATCATCAGTATTAATCTTGTAGAACAATTACTATTTTACAGGTTACTAATATCATTGAGGCAATAAAACTCAATAGAATTTTCCTAATTAGCTTGCATCTTTTACATTTGGAATTATACTAAGATTCCAAAACATAAGAAATGTTTTCTGTATAATGTTCTATGACATATCATTACAGTCAGCTCTGTTTCCTTTGATATCCTACTAATCATTAGGCTAAAACACTGTTCAGATTTTGTATTTCTTACAATAAACTTTCTTTTATGGGGTTTAACAGAACCTGGAATAATAAAGTAAATCAATCCCCAATACCGCTCTGTGATATTGTACGAACTTTATACCTGCATTATCTTTAAACAAAAAGGAGTAAAAAAATCCTTGCTTCCCTCTAACTCTGTTAAGATAAATATTTCCCACTGTAGACATTGAATGTAAAGTCAGTAGTACAGTCCATGTAAAAAAACAATTTTGGGGGGTGTCTTGCATGTACATTCTTTTGTCGGTTTTTTTGTTTGGTTTGGTTTGGATTTTTAGCTATTAGTAGAGATATTTACAAAAATATTGCTTCTCATGAAAGGACCAGCACGTTTATCTCAATATTTCTATCCCTTAAGGAAGGACCATAAGTGAAAAAATGTAAAATAATTTATTAATTTTTGATGCATGTGTGCATTAAATACGCAGCAATATATTAATTTTCAGTAATTTACCTGCTCCATATATTTTTCATAGGTAGACGGTATAACAGTAAAATACAGTATAGTTTGTACACCATAGCCAGGTTGAAGCAAAAGACAGTAGAATACTTGAGTGCAAAATTACGTATGTTTTAATCCTTCTCCTATAAGAAGACAATTCAATTTAGCACTACTATAAACTTCATATCATGTTAAACCAGAACCTTCACCATGTACAGCAAAACTGAGATCTGGCTCAGTTAAAGAGAACCACTCACAAGGATGAGGATTTTTCTCAAAATGTAATGCTGAAGAGACCTTATTCGCTTCATCATGACTAGTATTAGTACAAGTCCAACATTAAATGCATGATCAGTGTTCTACAGCTGGAACTGCTGTACTTTTAGTACCTCTTCATTAGCTTGACTGATGCACTATGCATGAGTAGGCACAAAAGAAAGGTAAAGCTCTACCATGGACAATTAAGTATATTACTCTGCTTTTCATGCTATAGTAGCTATGTTACTTCACACTGTTCAAACATTCTAAGGAAGTTATCTTTTGCCTTTTAAAAAACAGTTGGCCTTATTATTTTTAAGCCCTTCTCATCCTGAAATTGATTTCTGGCCATTAAGTCATTAATTCTTAAGGCAGCCTGGACAGATAAAAGTATTCTTGTGACTAATTTACAGCTGAAGAAACTGAGCTTAAGGCTCAGCTTAAGGTGAACAGCCTGAATTGCAGAGATTTACATTAGTTCTAGAAACCAATGGAAGTGTAAGTACAACTTCTGAAAGCTGGTAAACCTGAGGCTACAGAAGCAATCATTATTTTGGGTAGGGTTAGAGTACCTTTTCTCACAAGAAGATAAAACCTTACTGTATATGAATACTGCAAGGCTCACATTCAGTATTTCTATCAGGAAACCTTAAAGCAGCGAACCAAGTGTGCCAGTGTAATTCTTCACATTTTATAAATGACAAAATAGAAAATCAAGAAAGTGGCAGTCATATGTCTTAGTTTACCCACCTGACTGAGGGTGGACTACAGGTCCCTTGAGCCCTATGGCCATTACGAAGTACTAAAACCCTTAAAGAAACTGTCAAGGGAAGTAGTAAAGCGATGACATTCAGCAGGTTTATGCAGAGGCTCTCATCATAATATATATTTCCATTCTTTCTCACAGGGTTTGGAAAGACTTAAAAATAACATGAAATCTTTATTAAATGTTTCCTTGTTAATCTATCATGCTACTTTAAACATTTTCTTAATACAGTCAGATCCTATTAGTAACCAACCACCCTCATTAATTCAATAGAAAAAATGCTTTATCGTATTGACAGTGTTTTTATTGAATTAGTGGAGATGATTAATAGTAGTGTAATTCAATGGAAGCAGATACTAAAATGTTGTTTAGACATCCCAGCCTTGCAAGGGAAGTTTTTGTTCAAAATCATGTTTGTCATTGCTTGACAACAAAACAGCCCAAATGTCAACATTTCTTGTAGATGTCCATAATTGAAACATGGTACTTGTTATCTTTATGCGCTGCAGCCTACATTATGATATATACAGAAGAAAAGTGCAACAAAAGGTAAAGAAAGTCACCCATTAAAATGCTTCTTTTTGTCCCTATGGATTTTCAGAGATTTTCAGTGTCTGCTCAAGGATAGAGGCAATATCTTGGATAAGAGCAGCAGAGCAATAAAGCAGTTCTATTCAGCTACATAACCATTTGTTCCATTTCCCACGGAGGTGTGATGAAAAGCCTGAAGGCACATATTTGTTTAGTAGTTATGTTTGGGGAGATGGAGAATTTTCCCTTGAATTCATCATTAGCTACGTCACTCAAGCGTAGCTATTTTTGTGTATCAAGGAATAGGCTCTTCAGCTGAACTCTGAGATTTTTTTCTCCTCAAACATGTTACAAATGTTTCAGCAAACACAGTAATAATATTTCCCATGGTTGTTACAAAGAATAAAACAATTTCATGAGTAGAAATTAATTACAGCTCATCTGAACCCTGACAATAGACACAGTATTAATTAAATCTTTCTTCCCATCCCATCCCAAAAGGTAAATCTACATACAAAATTAGAGATTAACTTGATTATCTTGATGGTAATATTAGGTTTTAAGATAAATTAATATATTTGAAGCCACCATGAAATCAGTAAATACTGTGTGTTAAACATAAAAACCAAAAACAAAATAAAAAAGGAAAAATAAAAGTTAGCAGCAAATGCAGGTAAAAGAAGCACTGTCCTTTCAACTTTTCCTTGTTACTTTCAATTTCTTTGCTGTCATAAAAGGGACTGTTTCTGCCCTATTTGACCCCACATCCCAGCAGTTTTGATAACATAACATCAGTGAGTGTGTTACTTATTTTTGTATTTTGTATTTTTTTGGGGAGGTAGCTGGAAAGCAGAATTTCTCTCAGCTGCATTGTTATGCTTTCCATGGAAAATTTTGTGAAGATGTGCCTACATTTTATATCTTTCTTTTGGCAACACTTTTCTCTCCCACCTTTGTAATCTTTTCAAGGACATATGAGCACTCGATATTTTCTTCCAAAAACAGCAGACACAAATTTGATTACAAGCACGGTAAAAATGAGCACCATGTCTAGAAAACACCTGGCACTTGCCTTTTGCTGTTCCCAGTTACAATCCTGGATCTGTTTACTGCTGTCAACTTTCCAGCTCTTTGGCATGTCTGGGGAATTAGACTTGTCAGATTTGTCTGAATCAAGCCTCCATCACACTAGTTTCACCCCCTGGACCCTGTAGGTATCTCTAAAAACCACCCATTCGCCTTGCACTTTGTCAGCTAAGCAACCCACATTTCTAGTGGGATACCTGACCTGCAATCTGGACTACCATTAGCAAAAGCAGATGACTGGCACATCTGTCTAGTGATGGGTAAGGCACAACTAGTTAGAACAGGACAGTATTAAAGTACAAGACACTTGGGACTTCTCTAAAGGTTACTATGATCCTGAGGGCTACTTTTTGAGAAAGTATAGAGTCATTTAGTCCTCTACAAAGAAATTCCAAAATATTTGCTTTCTGATATGATTGTTTTAGCAAACTCTCTGAATGGGGGTAGATGATACACACCTTGTATGGAAGTGGGTTCAAAGCTTCATTTCTTTAACTGCTTCCCAAGTTCTAACTCTGATGATGGAGGGCAATTATCTAGTAATATGACCGAAGGACCCAGTTTTGTCCCCTTATGGCATGGAACTTTATTCAGATTGCTCTCATCCACATGCTGATAAACTGAAATTTGCTAGTGTCAGTGGAGAGTGAAGGTAGAGCTGGCTATTGGTGATGGATCACCACAAAATAACAGAGGACCATTTCCTAATTCACCTGATATTCTACCCTGCTGTTTCATTGGGGCAGTTATTTACAGACTTATGGTAATAACCCACATGAATTTTGAAGTCTAATTTTGAATTGAAGCAACGGAGTAGCAAAAGTTATTACACCTGGAGCCCAAATCATTGGATCATAGCTGCCGAAGAACCAGATAGCCTTTGCACAAGCAGAGTCCGGTCAGTGTAATGTATTAACTCCTTAACACAGTCACTGTAAATGTGTTATCTCCTTAAAAAGAAGAGGAGCTTCATGTTATATAATAACGCGTATTGCTAGACTTAGACAGGGGGAAACCTGATGGACATAAATTAACTAGATTCAAATAAAAGGAAAAGAGTCCAAAAAGGAGCATGACTATACTTAAAAAGAAGTGTAGTTTTGAGGACAATTGCTGAGATTGCAATGTACTAAGAACTTTTTTAACAAGCAAATACATAATTATACGCATAACCCTTCACATATTGAGCAGAAATTTTCAGTATCTTATATTTATGGTTTTGGTAACCTAGAAATACATTTTCTTGACACTGACCTGTGATTTTCATAGTTCATCCTAAATCAGATTAGTCTTTTCTGAAACACCAGATGGTATTAATTATGCAGTTGTAAAACTTTGACAGAACCTTTACAGTGTGTTACTAACTCTCTTTTATTTAAAAAAGCATTTTATGATGTGCAATTTCACTGCTTTAAGCAAGTCTGTTAAAAAATTCAGTGAGCAGATAAGACTTTCAAATTTCATGATATTATTAAATATTTTTTATGTCTCTCTTTTTTTTCTTTGAGTGGCACTGCATCTTTTAAAGAATTTTTTCCCACTCAATTCTGACCTTTGAACTATTCTGCACATCTGGTATTATGTAAAAAGAAGGCTTCTCGAAGGGGATGACAATAAGTTTCATGCTAGTTCCTTCAAAAATCTGCACATCTCTTTTTGAATCTGCATAATGCACCACAGATAAGTATCAGAAATAATGAAGCATAGTATTCTACTACTGTTGGTATATCTACCTTGGGACCTCATTAGTATATGACTCTTTTGCAGTCAGTGAATGTACATCTTGGAATGTTATAAATCTCTTAAAAACTAGGTAAAAGTAAAAGCTGAATATTGTTCTTTTTCTTTCGTTCTTGTCAGTGGCAACAGAGATAAATTCAAATTGGTCCTTGCTGATCCCTAGTCAATAGGATTAAAAAAAACTTCTAAAAATAGCTTAGTATGAGATTCGTACACAAAAGGAACCTAATATGATATGACTTACACCCACTCAGTGACAATTCTCATAGTACTTACTAGACAAAATTGCATGGACAAGAAGAATAAAGTACTGTATCATTAGAAGGAATTACCATATGTGCTCAGACTAACACATGACTAGAATAAATTCCTCCTTCCCAGTCATTCCCCAAATCCAAACCATGGGAAAAACAATAACTTGTAGAATAGAATCACAAACTTACAGATTGGTTTATGTCAGCAGACTTTTCTGGAGGTCTGGAGTTCAGATTTTTTTGCTATGTAGTCAGAATATCCTTTTTGCAACTTGTGTCTATGTTTTTTTGTCCTTTCTCTCTGTGTCTGCGAGATACTCCATCTCCTCTATAGCCTTCCTTTAAGTGGCTGTAGAGAAAAATGAAGTCCACCTCCATTCTTTTCTTCTCCAGGCTAACTGAAATCAGTTGACTTCAGCTTCTGTGTTGTGTGTTCCACGCCCTGACCATCTTGGTGATCTAGGGGACTGACTTCAGTAAGTCCGATCTTCCTTGCACTGGGGAGACAAAAATGAAACCACAAATATTGCTAGCAGAATATCTACTTCAGAAAATTTATCCTGAATCTGAAGATTTTATTTCAGTAACTGAATGCAGTCCCTTTGATGTTGTTTGTCACTTAGTGTTATCATCAAATCTTCTCTACTTTGTAAAAAATCTTAGCCCTTATCTGTCCATGTTTGTCTAGATTGCAGACTCAGTCTTGTACAGATCTTCACACATGCATCTCATGTAGGATCCTAAAGCAGAAGTCAAATCTGTTACCGCACTTTCTGTCCTCTCCCATTTGCAGAAGGGCACTGGCAAAGAAAGGAATTCCTATTGTCTGGTTCTGATACAAAACTTGGGCTCCTGTATCAAAACCTTGTGTTCTGTATACAGCCAAAAGTGAGAAGTACATTTTCACACAGAAGTTAAATTACTGTGTTCTCTCTTACTATATTTGAGCTCAAGATCTTTGAGTAGACACTTGAAGTACATGCTCTTATGGTGATGTCTAATAAGTCTCATAATTAATGGAGGATGACTTTTTTGTCAACTATTAAACAAAAATGTAGTAATCTTAAAACTATAAATATTCTGGCTGGAGAAAAAGGCAAATTTATACAAGTCTGGACTGAAACAGAAAAACAAATGAAAAACATTCTGTCAGAGAAATATTTTTATCCAGCATGCCACTGATCAAGTATAGGAATTGTATATTTAAAGTCTTCCTCTGCCTAATTTTTTTAAACTACTCTCTATGAGAACTTTGTAAGCATCAGTCCACAAGTCATTTGAATATGAAGGATATGGAAGAACTTTAAGACAAGAATACACTCAAATCTCTCACTTTTGGAGAGGACAGGTGAGCCCGAAGAGAAGATTGACTCACCAGACTGGTGAGTAAGGCACCCGCACAACAGGGCAGAGCTCCAGGTCTCCAGTGCCTGCCCCAGTCACTGCTCATGACTTACACAACTACAGAGTGATGATACAAAAGTGTCCTCCTGCCACATGACTCTGTCACTCTCCAGAGTGATGAGCTTTAAATATCTTTAGACAGTAGTAAAATTTAAAGTCAAACTCTCCACATACTCTGTATGCCAGAAAGTTGATTGTTAATTCAGAGAGTCCTGTTAGCATTACCATGCTTTTCCACACTATTGGCACAAATGTCCATCTAAAGAAAACCAGTTATTCACAAAGCCAGCCTCATATTGCTAAATCACTTAAATGTACCAGTGCTGGACCTGCCTATGGTTTACATCACTAAATACAGTCTCAGTAGTTAGTTGTTTCAGTTGCTTTCCATTCAGTTCTTCTCTAATTATTTTTCAATTTTGGTCATAAAAGCTAACTATGACAGGGAGGTGGGGAAAAAAACCCACATCAATAAACTCCAATCTCAAACTCTTTTTCATAAGAAGCAGTAGTCTCCTCACACTTCACTGCTTTTACAGCCCTTTTTAAGAGAACTGAGCATTCAGTCTGTTTGATTTATAATTGGAAATCATAAACTATAACATTCACCTGCTGTTCATACGCGCAAATGAAATGATACAAGGCAGTTTCATCACTCAACATAATAATTGGCATGAACCAGGTTTGGTATGCAGCACTCAGATCCCTAAGGTCCACTAACGAGTTACTGTAACTACATGCAGCTGTAGAGAAAAAAACAGGGAAAAACAACACAGCATTTTTCATATCACAGTTGTTTTGATTAATTCATGTGGGGAAACCAGAGAAGTCTACCTTGGGTTTTGTCCTGATCATACAGATGGTACTGTAAAGTGAAGACAACCCCACTGACGTTAAGGCCTCAAACTACCCTGTAAATGAAACTAGAGAAGAAACAACTAGAGATTAGCAACATTCTTTACCAAAAAAGGGTCAAAATCAATGTAAGTGATTTCATAGTGATAGACTTATCTGGAACATAAATTAGACTATAGAAATTTGACATTTCAGCATAGAGAAAAACTAGACTTCTTTGTTTGATTTTACCCTACTAAACTTCAGAAAATAAACCAAAGTAAGTCTTCAGCTTACTGAAATCATTCATGATGAAGTTATTCTTTTCTTTAATATTTCCTGTACAGAAAGAAACAAAACCAACTGTTCAAAAAAAGGAAAACTGTGGCTCCTGTCACTTGAAACTTTGAAAATTCTCTTGAAATTTCACTGACTGTGCTCCAATTCTGTTACTTATTTTTCCTTGGTAGGGTTTCTAGCTAAGAATACCATAGACTAGTGCGTGCAAAAAATAAAGGAATTAAAAAAAAAAAAAAGTCCTCTCTAAAATTCTAAAATTTTCTTTTCCCTTCTTCCAATGCTACAGATATGTAGGGGATTCAAATGATCAGTTTTCAAAATTTTTGCCACTCAGGGCTGAAACAGGAAATAGTGGAGATTTTTTGAATAAAGAAATCCTTGAGTAGATGTTTAAAAAAAAAGAAAAAGGAAAATGTAATGATGCAGGTAAAAGTATGACTGTACTGCCTCTCTTAAGATGTATGGGAGATGATGCAATACCATTTCATTCCTCTCTACCATTAGCAAACCTTTTAAGTACGTGGGAATTTTGATGGAATTATGTGTTACCACTCGCACATTAAATATTCTTGAAAACTGATAGCAATTGATGTGCATTTCTCACAGTCATGTGCTATGCAGACATCAATCAACATCCTAGTTCTTCTCAGTTACACAAAGAAAATTTCCATTCAGTTCTACAGAAGGAAAGTTCTGCCCATGGTCTTAGATTTTATTAGTTGGGAAGGAAACAATTTTCTGCTCATGAAAGACGTAAGATTTCTGTAATGAAAGACATAATACACAGACTTCTTGCATGCCAAATAAACATTTCTAAATTTAACAAAGTTTGCAAAAGTTTAAAACAAAAAGGACAGACAAAGAGATAGATATATAACAGTGATTCATGTGAAAGTAAGTAATCTCACATTGGGGAAACAAGCATATATAATATTAATGGCATTAATATGATGAATAATTATATTAACTTATAATATTAAATAGTAGCTTTCTCTTCTAGACCATTGTGCTCTTTAGTTTATTTACAGTAGAATTATAGTAATATGCCAATAGGTGAACTCGTAGACAACAAGCGATTAAATTGACCAAGTACTCTGTTATGAAATGAATCTAAGTTATATGTAAATGCATATGCATTCTTGTAGCTCTATGGATAGTCTCTGCTAAAAAGTTCAACATTTATGGAAAATCTTCTTTACATAACGCTAGTAATTTCTTTTGCTAAATGCAGGAAAGTGCTTTCATTTCTGATATCACTCTAGCAAGACTGGATAAATGTTGACCTTTTTTAACCAACCTGTATACCTAAGATAAACATGAAAGTAAACATAATGACGAAAAGCCTTCCCTTTGTTTGAAGGAAATGTTAATGGCAGCTTTTGTTATCTATGCATCTAAACCCCGTCTTGGCTAGTGACTTGTTTTTGTAAAGCACAAAATTGTTCTTGACCTTTCAAATCACTGTAGCAAATGTTCTCTGTAACCAGACTTGGGTCAGTGGCATTACAATAGGAGAGGGGTGGCTGTCATTTACAAAGCTGTTTTTCTTTTACACTTAACATGTTAGTGGTTAAATGCAACTAGTCTGTGACCCAAGGTCTGCATTTTTAGAGTAGGATGAATAATTAGAGCTAGCTGTCTCAAAAATTATTTTTATATACAGCAGCGTAAGAAAGGGAGAAAAGAACAGTAAGAGCAGTGGCAAGTATTGCTTTTTAAAGGAAAACTATATATGTCTTAGGTGACAAAAAGGGGTTTCTTTGTTTGTCCTTGTCTTTTAATTTAAATTACTATATTAAATATGCCCTAAAATATCTGCTTCAGACCTTCTGAAAATAATATGCTCTGTTGAAGGTGTCATTTGCAATCTTTGCTTTGATTCATGACTCATGTTGATGATACTTATAATGCCTAACGTCATTTCTGCCCAGACCACTCTGACTAACCCTACCTATACTGGGACTCAACTCAAACTCCCCTATGCTCTAAAGCAGGGATTGTATTGCTTACTCCAATGACTAAATACTGTTGGTTTAATTCCACTGGTTTCTTTTCTAGTATCATTGCAAATATAGGCTCTCAAAGTCGGATTTCACCAAGGACAAAACTTGCCTGCATGTGTAGCAGTCTCAGCAAGTGACAAGATCATGTTAAACAAAAGGTGTTGCCATTTCCATGACCGTATTCTGGTTACCACAGGTCCCCCCAGTTTAGGGATTAATTTCTGCTTCCATTAAACTCCTGAAAAATATCTGTTTGGAAGAGGGATAATTCTTCAGTGTCTCCTGCCTAGGAATCACAATACAATGCAGACAATCCCTGAATCTCCAGGTGCAGAGATCGGTGATGGACAGTACGCAATTCGGTACGAATTTTAGGTGAAGCCGTTTATTGGGTGAAATCACACAGATTATATACATTTGATACTGCAAATGGGGCAAGCTAAAAAACTGCTAATTGGTTGCACACACTGTTCACACCAAACTGATTGACTAGTAATTATAATGAGTTTTGATAAGCATATCCTATAGCTAAACACCGTTAGTTTACATTTGATGTCTAAAAGCATCCCCACACCTCTTGTTATGACCATCTATTATGGCTGGTTCTTGACATGTTCAGTTACTCCCAAATACCTTCCCACAACTCCTTCTTGGTTTAGAGCAGTTTGTACCCCTGTCCTCAAGGCTGCTGTGTTTTGAGAATGTGATTACCAAAATCCTCTCAGCATGTGTAACTTTCCTGTCTCACGGGAACTCGAGGATATTGTCAGGGCCTATGTCTTCTGTGAGGAGAGTCAGGCTTCTGTCACACCTACTGCCTTCCCGAACATCCAGGCCCACACATTTATTGCTAAGTAGGTCCTGTTACAAATTTGGGTAATATTCACCATCGCACCTTCCTTTGAAAAGCATTATAAGCAGAACTCCTACTTCTCCAGAATATCAACCATCCACACCCAACATATTTCCTTTGCAATCCAAAAGAAGAGCAATTTCTCAGCACATGTCCGAATCTGGGCTTTATTCTAGGTTGGGGAACCAAATACCTGAAATCGTTACTTTTTCCTTCTTGTTATGTATCTGTTGTAATTGAAAGTGACTTTGAAAAAGTGAATTGAAAAAGAAAACTATGATTTACTTTACAAAGTAAGGAGGTAAAGTAACATTCTATGAAAAAAAGCATCAAAGCTTCAAAAACTCTTTTCATGGACTGCATGGGAATCACAGATTTTCTCCTAGAAGTGGTCTCATCTGCTGACGTGGTGCTTGCTCCCACTCTTATTAAAATCACTGAGACTTCTATAGATCTGGGGGAGGACAGGAATATGTTGTAACTGTGTCCTGCTCCATGGTAGCACAGCCCAGAATATGTAAATAGATGAGAATTTTGAAAAACTAGTTTTGATTTTTTAAAAAATATTTTAGTTTTGTCCAACTTCAGCTTTTTAACATTCACTGGAGATCAGGAATTTCATCACTAACAGCTAACATAGTTACTGCATACCAGAAACTTGACATCTTTCCAATTACTCCAGAGTTTTCAATTTCTGTCTTTCTAGAAGAATGAATTGAATGGCTTTAGTCCTGCTGTATTGTGCATCAGCCCACAGTTCTTTCACTGTCCTTGCAAAGGCTGAACATATGAAGCTAAAGTCATTCCTGGTGGTGTGTCATTCATTTCAGCAGAGTTGCATCAAGAACACATTTGGCCCACCATCTCATAACTGCAGTTTGATAAAACAGCCTCAATTGTTTCTAATGCATGCACAGTCACTGAAAAGTCCATTTCTCTTTGTTATTACCCCTGATAAATACTAGGCTAGTATTTAGGGCATTTGCAAGTCTATTTATTTATCATTTGATGATTAGAAAGAAATAAGATAACAATGAAAAAGCATCCCTATTGCTAAATTATTTTTTTACATTTTCATTCAGGGATTTTTGGGTTTGGGGTTTTTCTACTGTAATTGTTTCTGTCATTTCTTGGTCCAGAAACAATGTCTCTTTATCACAAGTTTTAAAGGTACATACCAAACCAACTAGTCAACCAAATGGAAACCAAACCATGTAAAAATGTAAATTTCCAAACAGTCAAGGAATATTTCTCTTTTTTTCACTTCAACCATAAGGATTCTATTTAAAAGGAATGGTACAGCTAGGCTTTAGACTTGCTCGTTGGTCTTTATTTTTCCTATTTAGACAGAATAAAATCAGTGGGATAAATGGATTTCTGGAACAAAACACATTCCGTGATTTTCCACTTGAAATAGAAGACTGACATGGGATTTATATACTAGGTTTTCTGAAGAAATTAAAAATTCACTCTATTTGCTAGAAGCCTTAGTTATCTATCTGTTCTGAGAGTGCTTTTCTAGCTTCAAGCTCTTGTTGCACCTCATAAAGGTGATTGCTTTTCTTTTCTTTCAGAGGCTTTATGTTTGTAGGTCTGCTATGAATTTTTTGGCAGTACAACCAGTTACTTTGCTACTCAGCTGAATTAATTTACTGGTTTGAATCTGCTACTGTCCTTAAAGGAAATGCCATATTCTCATTATATCCTTCCATTATACTAAACATTCTGCCATCTTTTAGGTTATGTCTGGCTTTAATGACATTTAGTGACATTTCCCGTTACTATTACAGTTACTTATCTACTCATGGTCACAGTCTGCTTCTTTCTATCTCTAGGGTGGTTTTAATAAAGCTCTATGGGGACAATGGCTCTCGTAGCACTTCTGCATAATTCTTATGTGAACTGCATGAAAGATCTGCAGAATTTTTCCATTGTCCTATGTATGGGTTTTTTTATTCATTTAGGCAACATCCACCAGTACAATTTTCTTTGGAGCCATTGGGTAAGATTAGACCTGCCATGCAAACCAAATGTAACCGTCCTTCTCTGTAAGTGTAGCCTGTCTGAAAGGATATATTTTTTCTATTTGGTAATTGTTTGGGGTTTTTTTAATAGATATCTTCTTAACTAGTAAAAAACCTCTCAGAATTATGGAAACACTAATGGCTGTTAAATTCAACATTGCCTGCCTGCTAGATACTGTCTCATAAAATCATATTTGTCATTGTTATACTTGCTTACACACACAAACATACAAACTTCTCCAACTGTTTTGATTTCTGAAAAATTTGAAAGAGGGAATTCTTTTTGAAAACATTAAAATCCTACAATGTAGGCCCTGAATACCAGTTTCAGCTTTGTTTAGGTTTTTGTTTTCTTTGTTCTTGTCAAACTGACTTGAAAATAAATGAACAATCAAAGTAAGGACGAAGTTCAAGTAGAAAAACTTGGAATTTGTTAAACATATTTTTCTCTAGACTGCACATGCAAAACAACTGAGTTATATTTGACTAACTGTAGCTTTACCTCCCTGGCATTCCTTATCTGTCAGTAGTGGAAGGCAAAATGGATCCGGGAGACAGGGCAGTGGATTTGGTCTCAAGATACCCTGCTACTATTCCTGGCCTTGCTAATGATCTACTGTGAGATACAGAGTAAATTACTCCACCTCTCTTTGTCCTAGTGTCATGAGGAAAGCTACATAAAGCATTTTGAGATCTAAAGATCTTTGAGTTATATGCTATTATCATTTATTATTTATTCTCTGCTCTGCTGTGAGAGTTTTTTACAGACATTCTGTGCCAACTAATGCACATTTTTCTGAGGCAAGCAACCCACAGTTGTCTGAAGAGTCAGGCTGTGAACACAATGAGAGACAGCTTTTTTTATCTTGTTTCCATAGAGGTCCCGCACAGATAAATTTCCTACATGAGAATTATGAGCTGATCTGGTGCCCAAGTGTATGAGTTTCCAATAGGGAAACACAATCTCCCCATTTATTTCTATGCATTTCTAGTATGTAGTCATTCAAGGCTGAATAAGATGTGCTTTGCTAAGCTACAGCCTGTTTGAAGTTCATTCACACCAACCACAGCAGTACAGTAATGTGCTGACTGGTGCAGACTGGAAGCCATCTTCTCCCAATAGCTGACACTGTAAATGCTGTAACACTGATGATTTTCTCTTTCAGAAATGTACTACAAACACTCTTTGAAAAAAATAATTTTTAGGAATAATTTTACCTTTTGTTTCCAGTGTTATTCCACACCGGATTTTAGATTTTCTTTGTTTGCCAGCCCCAGCTGTTGTTTTTATTAGCTTTCCTCAAAAGCTGGCAATAACATCATGAGGCTCTTACAGAGCTTTTTCTTCAACTCCTAACGCCCACACAGCTGTACAAATGTGATGGGTTCTAGTTGTGCGACAGTGTAGTTAGCAACAGAAACAGTATAAAACTTGGAGATGTACCAAGAAAAATTTTCATCTCCAGTCTGGTCCCTTTACTGACTTAGATGGATTTAAAGTGATACCTATAAGCAAGGATATGCCTCTAAACAGCCTCATGCAAGAACTCGGACAATTTTTGGATGTGGTCCATCACCCAGATCACCATGTTGGCATGTTATAAAGCCCTCCATGCAGGGTATATTATCTTGGATTTGGCATGATGTTGACTGGCTACAGGTTTGCCCTGGATTGGAAAGATGTGTTTGGAGTGTGGTCAGCATGTGCTTACATCTGCCTGAAAATGACCTGCAAACACTCTTCCATCAGCCCCAAAGATCTCTTGCAGATGGTTGCAGGGAGCCTTGCTTATGATGAAGGCAACTGCCAAGGGTGGAACTGGGAAGGGGTAAGAGACTAGCCTTCCACAACCTGCAGCGCTGAGAAATCATATAAAGTGCTGCAGTTTGCAGGCTGGCAGGCAGAGCAGCTCCCAATCAGGAGGGCAGAAGAGAAGCTTAGTGCAGAAATCACTCTGGCACAAGTCCTACTCCTATTAGAATTCACACTGCTGTACCTCATCTTTCTTCCTTGGGAGAACCACCACTTGCAGAGACAGCCCATTCAGCTTATAAGCACACTGCAGTCTGGGTTTCTTTGCTGCAATTATTACCCCTAATGTCAGCTGCCACTTAATTCCAGTCATGCTGTTTGGTTGTGCTGAAATCCATCATTAAGATCTTTAAAGCTCCAAACATTTTCTTTATTCCAATCTCCTAGAAAGTTACAAAGCAGCAAAGAAAAATGTTACTGCTCCTTCATAAGAACTGCAGCTCTAGCATTTGCTCAAAGTTTGTTCTCATAATTTAAGAGACAATATTAAAAAGGAAGGGATGGATGGGAAAAGGCTTTCAAGAGGGAATAATGATTTTGCAAGTAGATCAGGTAAACAAAAAATTGATTGCTTGTTCTGTTATAGAGACAGAATTATAGAAGTAACAGAAAAGGGAAAATAGCAAATGTGATATTTATGTCAGTAAGGATTTAATACCCCTGAAAAAAGGCTAAAGTGTGAATAGGCCTACTAGGTCAGGTACTGGAAGTTACTATTCTTTCCAAAGTGGTATCATTTCTTCAGAGGTTTAATGAGCCATAGTCCTCATTTAAAAATAAAAAAAACCAAAAAAAAAAACCCTACAGAAAACAAAATGAACACAAAACCAACCAACCAAAAAAAACCAAAACAAAAACCCCACAGAGGTAAAGTCTGCATCCTACAGTAACAATTCATGCCCTGGCCCTATGGACAGTACATACTAGAGCAGAGAAGGAGTGTCCAGGGACTTCAAATATTATAATGGTATCTACCTAAAAGGAATTTAATTTAAAAAAAAAAAATCCTTTTAAAAAAGAAGAGCATTCACATGTCAGGGTAACTGTATCTGCTCATCCAACTATGATCTAAATTCATATCTATTGATAGCAGGTACCTGACTAGCTCCTTCTGCTGTGCTGCTGTTTCACACTGACAAGGTGAGAACAAAGTAACTCACTATTTTCATTAGAAGTAATATCTTCTTGGTCTCAGTGTGATGTCGTGAATCATCACCAGTATTTTGTTTCCCTTAATTTCTGCTGTTCGTATGTGTAATTAATAAACATAACATTGGTGCATTTAGTTGCTATAGAAACCATTATTTCTTTAGCTTCTCCTGAGGATTCTGAGCAAATTGGCAGTAAGTTTGACCCAACTTTGTCACCTTTTTACAGTCTTGAATGAAATAAGTTATGACTCTTGGGAAGAATGTTTGAATTTCTGTCTATGGGCAAAGTTCTATGAATCTACATATTAATTTGTCCCCATAGACTGTTACCAAATATAGTCTCAAAACCTTATAAATTATATCACCCGGAGGGATGTTATTAAGCTTTCTTTCATTACATGAAAACAATCAGTGTTGGTAATTTAAATGTGGCTTGCTGAAACTTCCTGCTAATTTGAAAATAATGTAAAATGCAGACAGTCAATTGTTAGAATAAATAAGATAAGGAAAAATTATATGGAAAAGTCAGGGCTGGACACTACTTATCTTCCCTGAAACAGAGAATACAAGCATCCCAACAATAATGAATGTATTTTATTCTTGTAGCACCCTCCAATACTGTTTTATAAACAGTTGGTGCACGTCAACATTTCAGCAATGAGAAGTTTTGCAAGCAGTTCCTGGTATTTTAGAAGTATATGTGGTACACAAATGCATATGTCAAAGTTTGTACAGTACACACATGATGCAATATGATGGGAAGGGAGGTGGACAGAAAAACTGATGGCAGTACGAGTGACAAGGAAAGGCAGTTTAATTTATAAACCATCAGCATGGAGTGGAGCACAGGTATATCTCATTTCAAATTAATGTCTCAACCTGCAGGTTAGAGAACCTTGCTCATACACAATAAAACTTTAGACACATTGATACAGCTATAATTTGAGGGAACGAGAGCATCTCCCAGACCACTGTAATACTCACAGTGCCTAAATTAATGCACATTCTCAGGATGTGTGTTGCAGTACTAAAACACTGAACTATTGAGAAACATGTGGAAGATCTAATGGCTTCTTTCACTGTGGCCATGTTTGGAAAGAAAATAAGAAAATGTAACACTGAATTGTTTTGTGGCACCCCATCTCATAGAGGTAACCTATTTGGTAGTAGGTCTTGTGAAAGGTATATGACAGAACCACAATTACTAGATCTGGGTGAAACTTACACATGAGATAGTCACAGAGTTCTTCAGTATGATAATAAGAAGAAATCCAAATGTAGTCTCCTACATAATTAGTAGCCTCAGCCTGCATCCTGCTTTGGGCACCCTGTACCTCTCACTCTGGATTTTGGAGCAGAATCCTTGCCTACCCTCATATTTTGAAAACAAAGATTTATATTTAGTGAAAAATAAGAACTGGTGAAAGTACCTGCAGAATCACAGCTTGCATGAATAGCACCACCACATTATGGCAAGCAAATATATTTAGGAGTAGTCAAGGTTCTTTAAGTAAAAGAACTGATGGATAATGTCCTGCTGGAAACTATTAATATATGTTAATAAAAAGAAGTCATAACAATAAAAAGGAAAATGCCATCCTTACAAAAGCTTTATCTTTTTCTTATTTCTCTGTCTTTTTTCTGAAATGAGATCTTGACAGAGGAGACTATTGGAGTATTGCTCTTAATGGGCTCTCAAACATGCCATTATTAGGAAATGTAATGAAGTTCCTCCCCTGTGTCCAATTCAATTTTATTTGTTTATTTTAGGAATGTGGAAAGGGCTGAAATTTTTGCCCCTGTGAACTTTATGGAATAATGGATCATTTCCTCTAATTGTTTTCCTTTTTTTTTGTGGTTTTTTTTTTGTTTACAAAAGAAGGACAACTTAGTAGACATTCTGTAAAGGCCCAGGGATGTCATTATGTCTATTTCTATTCATAATTGGATATCTCCATGTAATTTAAAACTATTAATGAATAAAATATAAGAGTACTTTCTCTACACAAGTAAACAAAACATTTTTACTAGATGGTAGGGTTGTTTTCATCCCTTCAGAGACCGGTTGATATTTTCTGATGAAAATATCCATTGTATTTCTTCAGGGTATTTAGTAACAATAGTGAAGGAAAAGGAAAGACAGTGGAAGAGCTCAAGGCATGATTGATTTTATATGAGAGCAGTCAATATTTTTAAAGACTCTGATACTGACAGAATACAGAATTCTAAAGCATTTGCTGTGGGTTTTTTTTAAACATGCTTTTACTAATCATAGAAAGTTCTGGGTTCGAAGGGACCTCAAAGATCATCCACTTCCAACCTCCCTGCCATGGGCAGGGACACCCTTCACTAGACCAGGTTGCCCAAAGCCCCATCCAACCTGGGCAGGGAGGGGGCAGCCACAGCTTCTCTGAGCAACCTGTTCCAGTGCCTCACCACCTTCATAGTAAAGAATTTCTTCCTAATGCCTAATCTAAACATATCCGCTTTCAGCTTGAAGCCCTGTACTGTATGCCCTTGGGAAAAAATCCATCTCCATCTTTCCTTGTAGGCCCCCTTCAGGTGCTGGAAAGATGCTGCAAGGTCTCCCCAGAGTCCTCCCTTCTTCAGCATAAGTCTCTCAGCCTATCTTCATAGCAGAGGTGCTCCATCCCTCTAATAATCTTGGTGGCCCTGCTCTGGCTGTTCACTAACAGCTCCATGTTCTTCTTATGTTGGGGGCCCCATAACTAGACACAGTACTCCAGTTGGGGTCTCACAAGAGTGGAGTAGAGTGACCAAAACACCTCCCTTGATGTGCTGTTCATGCTTCTTCTGATACAGCCCAGGATACAGCTGGCTTTCTGGACTGCAGACACAGCTCATGTTGAGCTTCTCATCCACCAAGACCCACCCCTATGTCCCCTCAGGGCTTCTCTCAATCTATTCTTAGCCTAGCCTGTAGTTGTGTTTGGGAATGCACTGACCCATGTGCAGGAGCTTTCACACAGTGCAACAGTATGACCTGCTACTATGAATATTCCCATCTGTTTCACATGTTTTCATAACTGTCTTGCATGTATCTTTACACCAAAAGCAAAGTTAATTGTGTGCACCTTTGCTCACTTGCAAAATGGCCCTAGAAGATTCCTAAAATTATCTTTATCAACAGCAGGAAAAACATGAAATAAGGATGGTCATATTTTGTAGTGGCCAACTAGGATGTTTATGTCAGATACATACATTATAACAAACAGTTACTGATACCAGCAAAATTTCCACTTTCTTATCTTGAGACATTAATTTCTTATGTACTAGTGCAATAATTTTATTAATTGAACATAGCAGAAGTAGTAGTGATAAGAAACTTCTTCATATAGCCTCAAAGTTTTACTGATCTGTAGCTGGGAATCGGAGGAACATAAAACTGGATACAAGCAATGCTTGTATTCCTTTAATCACAGGTTAGATGCATGGCTTATTTACTCATATATCTAAAATAGCTTAAAGCTATCTTATACTTAATTCCTGTACTTCACTGCTAGCATAATTATGCTGATAGGGGAAGATATATTGAAATTTTCTCCTTGCCCTCCTGCGGTATTCTCACTAGAAAGGAAAAATGATACTATCCAAGGTAGTAAAACCTTCAGAATCACATGAAAGTGTGTGCTGACTGGTCTGTGATGCCAGAGTTCTCCAAATCAACTGGAGAATACCTGGGAAAGAGATCCTACAGCAATTATAGGTTACTTGCTATTGACCGGCACCAACAGAAGTATTCTTGGAAGAGATTTGAGCTGGTCTTGAAAGAAAAGGTGGAAATCCCTAACTCTTTTAAGGATTCAGAGATAAATACTTTAAATCTATGAGGTGACAGTTTTAAGACACCACTGCCTTCCCAGAATTTCATGCATAATAACCTCATGCTGACTGATATGAACTCCATTTTGCATTTCCCGCTTACTTAGGGCTGTGAATTCCACCAGGGATCAACTCCAAGGCTCAGAAACACCACGCCAAAGCTATTTGCACAAACCACAGCTGTTAAATACAATGGAAAGAATTTTGTACAGGAAAAGCTCCCAAAACAGTGTTTATTTAAACATCTGTGATCATTGAAAGTGAATCAGAAAATACCAAACAAGGTTTCAAATGCAAGTAGGAACACAATTACACAAAGGCTTTAAAATTAATCTGTGAGGCTTCAAATTCTTATAAAAACAAGGGGAGTAGGAGAATTATTTAAATTAGGATATGATGTAATCTAGGAAATCTGAGAAGAAGACAACTGCTGGGATGATTGCTCATTAAAATAAATCATGATTTAATCCAATAAAGCAAATTATATGAATCCAAGCTTGTTACTTGTAAGATACAAACAAAGCATACCATCACTAAATAATACCAAGGAATTTTGTCTTTTACTAAAAGAATATACAGTTGTGATACTAGCCTCTTCATAATTATAAAGTGCTTTCTAAGATAAAATTCTTTATTAATACTATAACAATGGGATATGCCACTTTTCACATGTTCACATACTCTAGAGGAGTAAATAATACAGAGCCAAACTAATAATTGACTGAAGAAAGAAGAAAAGGGAAAGAAAAATCATAAAGATTCCAGCATGATACCAAATGAAAGTGTTTCGGATCAGGTCTCTCCCACTATGGGAGCATAAGTCATTGATCTGTTTTACTCTATGAGGCAGCTCTATTTGGTGTTGTCTCTGGTTAGACTTAATGAAGCAGTCAAACTGTGTGATCAAGTGCTAGATAAGAAGTCCAACTCATAAATAGAAGCCCAAGATATTTTTCTTTCTTTTGACTGTAAATTAGATTGGTTTTCTTTGCATTGTGGAGTAATTAATAAAATTAAAATAGAGGTCAGGTTTCTTTTTCTTTCGTTAGTTTATAATCCCATAGACACTCGTATCCTAAGTGGAGAGAAATGTTACCCATACTGTACTCTTGGGGTGAAGCTGATTCTCTTGGTCTTTTGTTCTTTCTCCTCCAACTTCATTCTTGTGCATCCTTCTTTCTCTTTTCCTTCTTTCTCCTATCTATTTCTCTGCAGACTTCTTTCTTAAAATAAAACATCTTTCTTAAAATTTTAGCATTAACAAAAAAGAATCCAAACCTCTTCCTTTTCTTATCATTTTAAACTATATGCCACTTTACCCAAGCCATGTCTTTTTCTATTTCTAAACAGGCTAATATAGACTAACATAAAAATAGACTAAAATTTTGAATTATTTGAAGAAAAAAAATATTTCAAAAGTAAATATAAAATACAGAAAAGCACAGGTTAATTTGATTATGAGAATTTCTTGGTGGTTACCTGTGAAGTTATTCAAGATAGAAAGAGCCCCCAGTTTTCTGCCTTTTAAAAATATTTTCTGGTTGTCATCTTTCAGAGTTCCTTAGAACATATGAATTATTCTGTCATGAAGATTAAAAAAAATTGCTTAAACCATATCACCTTCGGAAACTTGAATCTGGTACATGCGATACATGACAACTTTCATCTAAAGGCCTTTTAACTTAATATAACTTTATTTTCTCATTTATACATCATCATTGATCAATACAACAGGTAAATGATCTTTATATCCTGTTTCATATCTCAAAAAATATTATGTGTGAGAGTCTGGCTTTCTCAGGAATTACTTGTTTATATGCATAAAACAATAAGCTTAATTTTCATGGAAATGGTTGTTGCTTCCACAAATTTTCTTTGATTTTAAACTCTAGCTATGACAAGTCTTTTGTTAGAGAGAAAACCTACTACTATTACACTGCTATTATACATTATGTCCACTGAATATATATATTTCAGTAGCATCCAATAGCACCATCAATCATAGGTCTAGCATTTCAAAAAGTTGTAACAATGCAAGTCAAATACAGTCAATTGTGATAGGAAACTCAGAAGTAAATATTTTCCTTTCATGACAATATTTACATTATCACCTGGGTAAGGGGACAGAGTGTGCCCTCAGTGTGCTGATGATACAAAAGGAGGAATGGGCAATACACCAGAATGCTGCACTGCCGTTCAGTGAGACCAGGACAGGCTGGAGAATTAGGGAAAGATGAACCTAAGGAAATTCAACAAAAGCAAATGTAGGACTTGACAACTTGGTGTTTTTATCTTCTAGAAGAGAGAGAGGGGATCTGATCAATAGTTATAAATAACTAAAGGGTGAGAATGGGACAAGATGTTTTTCAGTGGTCCCCAATGACAGAACAATGGGCAATGTAAGGTCCACAAGAACATGAAAAATAAACTTCTTTACTCTGAGGGTGACAGAGCACTGGAACAAGCTGCCACAGAGAGGCTATGGAGTCTCCTGCTCTGGAAATACTCAAAACATGCCTCTACACAATCCTGCTTTAGATGATCCTGCTTTATCAGGGGTTTTGGGCTAGACAATCTCCTTTCTCCCTTCCAACTCCTACCATTCTGTGATTTTTAAAAAATTCGATTATAAAGAGACACATACAAATAAAATTGTACCTATCAACCTCTTTATGTCATGTATCCCAGTAAAAAAAGCTTCATGGTGTTCTACTGCTCCTCTCAATGGCTCCTTTTCTGCTTGTTCATTTGTTTTATTTTATTAGTTAGCATTGTGGAAGTTATTGGGAGAATTAAGATTATCTAAAAGAAGTCAATTAAAAAAAAAAGGTTCTTGGAATAGAAAACTGCTTCTTCAGAAGAAAACACAACTACTGGTATTTCATTCCTCCTCATATTAGAGAAATAACTTAGTGAGCGTAAGAATTCATTGAGAGGTAATACTCAGCATGTGAAACAATCCAAATTTTACAAAATTTTGAGGTACATTTTTTCTATCTATTTAAAGTCAATGAAAGTTACCTGGAAACTACTACTGAATCCCACAGTCAGAACTTCTGTCATCCTCTTAGCAAGGAATAAAGACTTTCTTTTACTTCAAAACATTAATGGAAAGAAGTAACTATTTGACTGGGAACAGTTTTAGTTTTAATGCCAGTGCCATAGTAAGTTAAGGATGATAAACCATTACACTGATCTACTCATATTAGAAGACAATTTTTACAGTTACTGTAATTTCTTTTTTTTGTTTGTTTTCTTTTCTCATACTGTCTCCCAGAATCTGTGTCTACTGATGTGCCATTGAATTAACACTGAATTTTCACTCAGAAATGTTTCCATACCTGTTCTTTTGCTGCAAATATTTTCCTTATGAAAATGTTAATGAAGTTCAGGAAAACAGCCAGAAACTTACTTCTAAGTTTCAAGGTCACCTTTCCTTTGTGGAATAACCGGAATGGCTCAAAGCCCACAGGACACTACAAACAATTTTGCTAGTGTTCTTGGCTGTTTCCCAGAACTTTCCCAATAACAAATTATTTTCAGCTATAGCTTTTCATCAACACCACAGAGAGAAATTAAAATATAAAAGTGTTGTTTACTGAATATGTCTTTGGCCATACAGATCACTTCTCAAAATCTAGCTACCTTAATGCAAGTACTTAGTGAGCAATATCAAAATAATTGTGACTAGTGGACTAGATTTCCCTCTTGCTCATTGATTACTCAGCGTACTGTCCCTGTATGCTGTGCCCTTCTCAGAAATCACATTTAATTGCAGACTTCAAGCCTTCAATAGATAAATAGATGGGTGAGATAGACAGAGAGACATAAAGGTCCATAACTATCTTCTCAAGGTCTTGGACTTGGAGACAGTTCCAACATGCAGCATAAAATAACATATTTGTTTGAAGTCTCACTGGATCTGCTCCAGCCATAGTCATGGGCATAGCTCTGCATTAACCAACCTACCTACACATATACAAGGTCACTTGCTTTCAGCCTCAACAATGAACATGCACCACAAACATGCAATCCCCTCTGCTTATGATTTTTCCTCAAAATTACAATAGTGCCCCAACAGCTAGCCTAAAGGAGATATTATCACCTCATCCTTTTAAGTGGTTTGTAAGCTGGGAAGACAAAGCTTCCTTTCTCCCTTTCTCACAGATACATACACACATGCACAGACACCGACTACATCAGTATCTGTTATTTTAAACTTCTGAACAAAAGTTGAACTGAATCTAAAATCTAAGTCCGGTGCGCCAGATTTCAGGAAAAAGATGAACCACAGAAGGGTCAGGTGTTTCAGAGCTAGTACTAAGGTAACTTTTTTAATACTGCAGAAGGATGTTCCATCCACCTAATTTAAGCACCTAAACTTATGTGAACTGGATTTCTTGTGAATATTTGAATGGCATCTAATGATATATCTTAATTTCAAAGGAACTGAGATAACTCTCTTTTCAGGAGTGCTGTATCAGACACCTACAATTTGCATTTGAGGTGGATATCTATGTCAGATTGAAGTACATCACGCCTTTCTTTTCCAAGGTGAGGTGAGAGTAAATCAGGAAGCAATTCTGCAGCAAGATTTGTAAAGCATCTGTCTAAGCAGGTTGCTGTTTACATGAAACAAATGTTTGAACAAAAGAATATCATAGAATCTACTTCATCTTGTGGAAAAAGCCAAGAGATCCAACTGTTGACTTCTTTTTGACAGGAAGTTGCTGCCTTTTTTTCCTCAAGACTACAGAATAAAAAATGCTTGTGAACAAGGACATATTGTTAACACGGATATTTAGACAGAGTGCTGAGAACGAAAGGCTTCTAGAGCTGTTCCTCTGATATCCTGTCATTCTGCCACCTGAGAATGACAGTCTGATAGTATGCAGCAAGAGGCAGAGAAATTTCACTTTGAAAACAGCAGCCCTCGTACATCTGTTAATTAAAGCAATCTGCCAGTGTTCCTCTTAGGCATGCAATGAATCAATGCTAAGCTAACGTGACGCATTTTCCCTGCTGCTGTAATAGAATTGAAAGTAACATATTTATTTATCAGATGGCACCAATCTACACTTGCTTGTCTGATGAGGGAATTTGATTGTCACACTAGCACCGTCTGGTCTAGGTATGAGGTACTGAAGATTTTCAATCTGTTTCTCTGAAGTTATAAAACAGCACATGGACCACATGTTTCTCCTGGAACATTCAAGCACTGTTTGTGACTTGGATTTGGCTAACAGTATTTTAGATCTATATTGTTACAGAACTGGAGAGCAACAGTTGCTGGCAGTAGATCTTCAGGCAGTGCAGAGTTTGATACAGTTTTCTCTTTCAGCTTTAAAGTAAGGCTTATGTTTCTGACATTTTTTTATTCACAACAAGAAGAGTTGGTATATAAAAGTATTACCTTTCCCTGACTATAAATGAGAAACCAGAAAATGGTAGAGTTAGGCTGGATATTAGGAAAAAATTCTTAAATATGAGTGTGGTAGGTCACTGGAACAGGTTGCACGGAGAGGTAGTGGAGGTCCCACCCCTGGAGACATTCCAGATCAGGCTTGATGGGGCTCTGAGCAACCTGTTATAGTGATGATGCCCCTGCTTACTGCAGGGAGGCTGGACTAGATGACCTCTAATGGTCCCTTCCAACCTTACACATTCTATGATTATACGATCTAACTTCATGGTCCTACTATTCTAGATGCCTTTACTCTTATCTTTAATCCTCTGAAAGCTCTGAACCAAGAGAAATTCTGGCTCAGCCTATTTCCCAATAAACTGCAAAGACCTGAATTAAGGAGAACATTACTGCAAAAAAAATATATAGAATGCAGCATATAACCAAAAAGCAATGTGATATAAATATTATGTGAAAGAAATGCATCTAGATTACAATGGTTTAATAAACTGAACAGGATAACCAAATGTAGAAGTTCTACGATATTGAAAAATATTATGTGCCTTAAGTGTACCAACAAGCTCTGCAATCTCTTCCCTTATGGAGGAATTCGGCTGCCCAGGTCAGCACTGGAATGAGATAGCTTCATAACCTCAGATCAGACTTCTGCAAAAGTTCTGTGAAAATGAGTAAGGTTGTGGAAAAGAGCTATATGAAGTCTTGTGGAGTCCCAGCCTATCAGTTTAGGAGCTGCATTTAATCATAGGCCCTTGGTCTTGCCATATTGTCATATGCCCAACACCTTGCTAATTCTGCCCTTGCTTTGCTGAGACTGGACCTCAGACCTCAACTGGGTTTGTCTGGCAGTCATTAGGCTTTTGCTTTACTCTACTTGGGGTCCCATAACTTGCTCTGCTTCGCTTATGTGGGTTCTTAGGTATGACTATGCCCATGGCTGGTGGAGTCACTGCCAGCCTTGCTGTCACCTTCAGCTTCTCTCTCCTTTTGCAGGGCAGACTCTGTTCTGTGTTTGTAAAGCCATTCCTTGACTAAGTCGATTACTAGGGCTCCTAGATGACAGTCCTAGTTTTAGCTACAATGGGGTTAATTTACTTTCTAGCAACAGGCAGAATGCAGTGTTTGAGAGTTAGGATGGGAGCAGTGCTGATAACACATTGATGTTTTTAGTTGTTGCCAAGCAGTCAAGGACTTTTCAGATGTTCATGCCACCCTGCTAATGAGAAGGGGGATGGAGGATAGGGGGTGGGAGTAGGGGGGTCACCCAGGAAGCTGGGAGGGAACACAGTCAGGACAAATTGCCCAAAGAGAGCATTCCATGCCCACTACGTTATGCTCAGCATAAGGGGGCACTGATGGGAGGAAGAGCACTCAGCTCCAGGGCACACAGTTTTGGGGACAGTCCGGTTTCAGGATGGGTCTGAGCTGTACGGCCTGAGTTGTGCAGTTTGGTGAGAAACTGCATTTGTGTGTCATCAGTTTTGTATATTTTGCTATAAAGTCCTGTTATTGTTATTTCTTTCTCTCTGCTCTCCCAGTAAACTATCCTCATCCCAACCTGTGAGGTTTAGTTTTGTTGAGGTTCTTTTTTAGCTCCCCTTCCCCCCTCCCAATTCCCCACATACACCCTCTTAGAGAATGAGCGGCTGCATGGTGCTCAGCTCTCGGCTGGGGCAAAACCATGACAATGACATTTAGGCCGACACTGTATATGATTAACAGAGAGAAACAGGCTCCACCAAAATATTAACACTTTCTAAAGACTGAAGGGGAGGGTGATGGCGGTGGTACTACTCTACCTCTATGCAAAAGCTTTTGACAATCACTGTCTGCTAATGAAAAAAACAAAACAAAAAAGTTGTCTAGCCATGAATTTAATATTTCATTGCAATGCCTCTTACAGAAACAATAATACATAAATAAATAAATAAACAGCAAGTACAGAAAGCTATTCTACAGTTTAAAATTGATTGTTTTTCTTTAATGCCTTGTCTGATATCTGTGCCTATTGCAAAGCATAAATCTGAAGCAGCATGTTTTAAACTAGTCAGCATGTCCAGTGCGTCTGAAACAATCACGCTTCACTTTGAACAGCTCAGCTCAGCCAATGTGTCTTAGGTTGCTGCTTTTAAAGAAATGCAGATGGTCTCTTTTCCTTGAAATGATATGATACAAAAATACATGTGAGTAATTCTTCTCAAAGTAGTAGCCAGAAATCTTTAGAAAATAACACCCTTAAAAAGTAAAACTAATCCTCTTAAGAGATTTTACCTTCTATACACTTCAAACATCATTTGCTTTCTATTGTTAACAGAAGTGCCAGCATACTTATTCTTATATCTAGAATACTCTATAATTATGGTAGATTGTGTGTATGTGGTAAAGGATATCACTGCATTGCACGAAAGTATGACGTGGGTTTTATTCAAGGTGGATTTATAGAAACAGTATAAATATTGATGATACAAGGGACCAAAAAAAAGTCCATTCCCAACACATCTTTGCAAAATGACCTCATATATTGAAATCTTGGCAGCTCATAGACAATGAATCACAACTAGTATTTTGCATGTGATACTGAGTCATAAACAAGAAAATAATCCTGACAAGAATGAAATCTTACCAATGAAATATGAAAATACCTGCGTGACAATATAGTGAAAGTTTCAATTTAAAACAACAAGAGCCAGATAGCTCAAAATTAAAGATGAAACTTAACTGACTCGATGGTGTTCATGGTAACCAACTTACAGGGCAACTATGGACATGGAATGATAGAATCATAGACTGGTTTGGATTGGAAGAGACCTTAAAGATCATCTAGTTCCAACCCCTCTGCCATAAGCAAGGACACCCTACACTAGATAGAGACTGCCCAAAGACTCATCCAACCTGGCCTTGAATACTGCCAGGGAGGGGGCAGCCACAGCTTCTCTGGGCAGCCTGTGCTAGTGTCTCACAACCCTCGACAGTAAAGAATTCCTTTCTTCTCTCTAATCTAAATATATTCTAGGATCCAATACAATTGTCCAATGATTTACTCCAGGGATTCAAGTGAGTATGTGGCATGTAAAATGTTAATTTAGAGATTTAAATCCCTAATTTGAAACCATGTGATGATAACTCTTTCTATGTGCTCCCATCTAGAATCTTAATTTGTGTTAGGTAAGCAACAGAAATACAGTAAAGTCTTGTTAAATAAAAAGATCACAGTGACATATTTTGATTTTTCCATGTTCAATTTTTGGATACCTGTTTGTGAAAATTAGCCCTATTAATTATATAGGAAATATGAATTGTTTACATTAAAACATAAATATTTACACTAAGTCCATGTTTAGATAAGAAATCTGATATAAAGTTAAATGAGCTACCTGAGCAGTCACAATAAGCAAGGCAAGAAAGGAGCACACAAAGTATAAAGTCCTGGATCTATGATGTAGTTGTTGAATTATTTTCTTAATTTGGGAAATCACTGTAATGCATTACTGAATCTTAAGTTAAAAAAAAAATTAGTAGATTTCTCAAAAAATTGTAGATTACTTCTAAATGTCTATTTTTAGTGTTCTGTTCAATGTACTTGTAAATAAGCCTAGCTGCACATTTGTTATCATGTAATTTTTAGAAAACTAGAATACCTTCTACTAGACCTTTCTATAAGATAATATATATTCAGACTACATTTTACATGTAATTTTATTCACTGACTAATAAGTCAGTACATATATGATTCTTTATATGATGTCTGTAACTTTATATAATTTAATCAGTATCCCAAATGGAGTTAAACATCTATTTCCCATCATTTAAATAAAAAGATAGTTTATATTTTAGATAATAAACTATTAGATTTAAAATTATATTAGATAATAAATATAGTGTCATTATTAATGCAAAAATGATGGAAAGAAAAAATATCTGAGTCCTAAATTCCATTGTCAGTATTGTAGAATTAAATTTTTCAGGTTTATTTGTGAATTAATTTGTCTCTCATAGAAGTTGGGAAAACATTTCCTTTTTTTTTTTTGTTATTTTTGCTATTTTTGTTTCCAAGTCTGAAATTTGCATTTGCCAGCATCCACAGAATTACTGAGCAGTGTTGCAAAAACTGAGATTAATTGTTTCTGTGAGTGGTCATCTAGCAAAGCTGGTGGAGGAAAAGTATATTGACTCTTCTTAATTTCTCTTAGAGTTCAGAACACTAATCTGTTAATATTTCCTGACTCAAAAGTCCTGTCTTAAAGAAACTGGGCTTCTTTTTCAATGACTGTTTATAAGAAATATCCAAACATTAAAGGAAGTTCTAAAACAAATGGCAGTGTCTAACAATTATACATAAGTTTAAACAGATAGCAAAGACTCGATACGTGAGTCTGATACACTTCATTCTAAACTTAATTTCTGTTATAGTTCATTTGAATAGCTTCAGTCATGTTCTCCTTTTAAATATAAAGGACTGAGTAAAAAGCCAAAATTTATATTCTAACTTTCATATGTTTAAAGATAAGTGAGATGAATTACACCGATGCACTGTTGTTAAGGTGCAATGAAGATTGTAGGATAAATGTTGTCAGTGTAAAAATGAAAATCTGTACAGTATTAAAATCATTGGTCATTATAACTCCAGGAAACTAAGGTCATATATTAAATTTAAAGGCAGCCGAAGCACCTTAAACTACCAGAACTCATAAGGCAGCTGGTATATCTAAGACTGAATAACATCCCCCTGTCTTTAGTCCATGTGAACAGAATTTGGAAACATAGTGACTAACCTGGACCCTTTCCAGTACTTAAAGGCGGCCTACAGGAAAGATAATGAGGGACTGTTAATCAGGGAATGTAGGGGCAGGAAATGGGGTAACGGCTTTAATCTAAAAGAGGGTAGATTGAGATTAGCTGTCAAGAAGAAATTCTTTACTGTGAGTGTGGTGAGACACTGGAACAGGTTGCCCAAAGAAGTTGTAGATGCCTGCTCCTTGTCAGTGTTCAAGGCCAGGCTGGATGGGGCCTTGAGCAGCCTGGTCTAGTGGAGGGTGTCCCTGCCCATGGAAATAAAAGGTGTATTTTTCTAACCTTATATCTATACTACTTGGAAAAGTGGCTCACAATGACTTAGTATCTTCTGATCCTTTGCGGACCACCTCCTTCACTTTGGGCTTTCTGTAGTTATTTTTACATAGTTACAAAAATGCCTTCTTTTTTTCTTTCTTTTTTTTTTTCTTTTTTTTCTATACAGATTACATTCAAGTGTACAGAGTACCCTCCTGAAGACCTTCTGCGAGACAAATCCCTCTGTTATTCTCCCAAATGTTCAATGACACTGAGAGAGCATAGCACCTCACTTCTGCTGTGTCCCAACCGTAAAGAATTCAGCAAACAGAATCAAAAAGAGGTGAGTCATGCAGAAATCCTAACTATAACCACAAAGGGACCTGCTGAAAGAAGAGGTCTGTTGGAAACAAAATTACTTTATTCCCCATTCTGTGACTCAGGGCCTTCAGGCAGACTGCTGGAGAGCCAGGTAATTGTAGAAGAATGGTATCAAGGATCAGCAAAGTTCTGAAGTTAGCAATCCTTTCATAATCATGGATACTCCCATCTATTTCTTCAATGTGTATATGGATATAGTTCTGCCTGAGAGCTCTCTACCAGCACTCTGGGAAACTCATAAAAATGATACATGCAAATAACTGCCTGAAAATGAGATGACACCCTTTTGGCTCTAATTTAGTCCCTTGGGGAATCTTTTGCTTCTCTTTTTGCTCATTATTTCTGCAGTTTGGTTGCAATTTTGCTGTGGTAAGTTTGTTATGCTCATCTTGTGTACTTTTTTTCCCTTTGGAAAGAACATTCCTTTTCCTAACTCAAATACTGAAGATTAAAAAGATTATTCCTTGATACATGTCCACCTTCAGCAGATAGTCTATACCAGCAGCAATATTTCATGTTTCCTAATGAGTTGAAACCATCCTGGTGTCTGACCCAAGTATTTAACTATATGGTGAAAGGCAAGTGTTATGCTTCTGTATCTTTCTGCCTTTTTGTAAAAGCTTTGGGGGGGGAAGAAAAAGTAAGAATAAGATAACATTTTCAAGGCAGCAACTTGAGCAGTGCTGACCTAAAATGTTCATGCGAACTCACAAAATGTCAGTTCTTTGAGAATGAAAAGTAAAAGCCAAAAAGTGGTATTGTTGTCCTGGGGGCTTAAAAAGATTTGTGGATTTAAGTTCCATAGGAAAAGTTGTCAAAATATGCAGCTCAGATTTTAATACAAAGGAATGCAGTAAAAATAATAACAAATGAGATATGGAATGAATCATATTAGTATTCAAGTATTATCAGAGGTATTGAGTAGAGCAATTTCAGAACAGAGTGACTTACTGGTATAACACAACTTTCATTATCTTCCATTTTATCAATTCTTGACTTTATATTCACTAACATTTCCTTTACTATTATCACACTAAATAATGTTTATTTTTATAGTAACACATAACAAAGAGAAAGATCCCAGAGTACTAACCACCTACAGAGGCAAAGTGATTAAGTGATATGTTTTACTTTCTAGTCTAAATTTGAGAGAAAAAAAATATTTGAGAAGGCAGCAAGATGCTATTTATTTTTACTGCAGTGAAGTGCCATGCAAAGCTGTACTGCTGTATAAGTACATCTTCATGATTAAAGAGTATTATGCCTACATAAAGCTATAGAAAGAAAAGACATGAAGCAAGCAGTTTATTATTAATATACTGAGAGAAGGGTGCTTTCATGCTTGTATCTTCAATTCTATAGTTGTCAGATGGGTAATTTCACCGGCAAAATGTTGAAGGTCATTTTCTTTTTCTTCTTCCTTTTTACTTCAATTAAAAATGTTATCTTTATTGGGTTCTTTTAATTTTCTTAGTAAAGGCCAATTGACCTCATTACACACTTGCTGAATCAGGTTACTGAATAAATGACATCATGCAGGACAAAAGTTAACAATTGCAATATCCCATCAAAGAGTTGATATTTGCATTTAAAGTCATTTGAAACACAAATCTGAATTATTAACTCTAAGTCAGCAGAGTTAAATCCAGTCTGAATTCCCCCTTTAATTACCTGGATAAATGCATTTGAGTCTTTTCAAGATATGAACATTCATTTACAAATCAAAGAGATTTTTTCCTAGTCCTTAGACCATCCAGCCTTTTGAAGCCTGAAAATCTAGAGTGACAATTAATTGTAACAATATGTTGCCAATACGACAGAAAATACTGGATGCTGGAAAAGTCTTTATGGCTACTCATCCATTATATACAGACTGAAACCCAGAGTTAAAGCCTACCCAAATCCTGCTTCATCATATTTTGACCAAGAGTTTATGATGTTTATTCAGACTTCTCTTATTTTGCAGAGTCCAAGGGAAAACAGTAGCAAAGGTAACATGGAAAATTTAGTGAAAGGCATTAAATGAATTAAAACAGGCCCATCTTGCTAATATGGAGGGGCAAAAGCCAGTACAAACACTGCTCCAAGTGTACTATTCAGTTAAACTGTTATTATTACTATAATATAGCTCACAAGAAATATAGCTCAGCTGGCAATTAAAACTCCTGAGTACAATTTTACCTTCCATTAGTCTAAAAAAAAATTTATATATAACTTATGAACATAAAATGTTGCACCAGCATGACTTTAGGATGTGAATTTATACAAATTTTTTTTTGAGCTGTGAACTCTTTGGTTAGGAACCAGTTTTGCCAAATCAAAAACTGTCATCTTACTGTGAGTCAATTATTTTACGAGTCTGAGAAAGACATGGTGTGTGTACAGTATGATGATTTTTGCTTTTGTAATACAAAAGCATTACAAAGAAGCCTTTCCTTCCCCTATGTGTGAAGTATATGAAAATATATAAAGTATGTGAATATAGATTAATGTGTCTATCAATTAATTAGGACTATTTACTGCTTGTTGTAAATGGTGTAAAAAAACATAAATTGCTTTTTTATTATCACATGATTGGGATATCTCAGGGTAGCCTCTTAATTCATGCAGTGTCTTAGTGGGAACAAGAGTATTACATATGTAGTAGGAAATGTTGGACGGATCATGGTTCGCTCCAGTCATTGACATAGGAATGAACATGTTCATGTGTGCAGGACTTAGTCTTTCATTATATTTAGGACATTTTAATGAAATCCAACTAATAACTTTTCACACTGTTCCTTGAATAGTAAAAAGAGTGCTTATGTGTAGAAAGATTTTTTTTTTCCCCACACTAAAAAGATGTTTTCAATTGAGAGAGGCTGGTAGCAGAAGTTTCCACATTTTACAGTATTAGTCATATTATAGGTTTTTTCTGTTCTTAAGAGGATTTTGCACAGTCTTCTACAAGAATTGTAAGCAAGATTATAGGGTATAGGTATGCCATACCACCACCAGGTGTTATTTCATATTCATATATAAGGCATTTCCTCATGACAGCAAATAACTTCACTTTACATATTTAATCAAGTAGTAGGGAGTAAAATATGAACATTTGGTTTGCAAAATGAAGCTCATAATATCCACAAGGGTTAAAAGAAGTGTTTCAAGGTGTGCTGTGGTCAACAAAAATTTATTGCTGCCATAACAGCAATCTTTATATTCATTTTGGTTTTCTGGATTGCTTCAATTTTTACAAATGTTATTAAAATACTTTGTTAAAGATATAGACCGCATTTCCTCATTATCTCATCATTTAATGTGGATTTTGCTTTCTGTTTGTAATATGGTCTATTTGAAAACTTCTTGCATGTTCATGTCTCTAGGTTCCAGGAAATTTCGGAGTTCTGATAGAGCACACAGAGTGAGCCAAAAGAAATTATCTGAACTAGAGAAAAACTTCTGCTGTGGATCTCAACCTTTTGCTGACTGATTTGTATAGGTAAGTTATTTTTTTTAGTGGAAAGGACAGCTGATAATGTTGATAATTTTATAATCTTAATTAAGATTAAATCACAGATTCATGTCACAAATTTGAGTTGCTCTGGTCTTCACTGGCTAAAGAAACTAGCAGATATATTCAGAACCCATTTCAGCCCATTACAATCTGATAGACAGATGACACCATGCTTGACAGATAGAGCTATTGCTGTTCAGTGATGTTGTTTAGCAATATTAATCACAATAGTGTGGTTTTATTTACTATGGAAATCAGTTACCTTTTTGAAACATATCATCTTATCTTCCACCAAAACCTTAAATTCCAGTCTGGAAAAAGAAAAGAACAGATAGTATCTTTAATTATTGATTTTATTGTAATATGTACAGAGAATCCTTTAGACAAGAACAAAGTTTTCAGAGTTGGTTGTCTGGGTTTTTTTGCTTGAAAATGAATCCTGAACATGTCATTTTGGCTCCATTAAGAAATCTCAATATACTATCCATCAACAGTAAAGTTGGCATCTAACAAGAACTACATGAAGTTAAAGATATTTAGTATCTTTTAAAGATTTACAGTTGTTTCATATTGAGTACTTCAGATTAGCTGTATTTCAGAATATGTTGTCAGATGATTGATTTTTTTTCTGTATCTATAAAGGAAATATTTGAAGCATAATTTGAATATTCTTGCAGGAGAAAGTGGTTTTGGTTTCTGCCACTGGTCTATATCAGAGACAAATAATTAAGAACTCCTGGATAGGATAACACCTTTTTTTGCCTGAATAGGTCTCCTAGCATCAAAATCCTGAAATATGTAGAGGAATTTTAGTAAATATCAAAAAACCTGTAAGAATGGGAAGCAATTTCAAAATATGGCTAGCAACTATGTCTCTACTGATTGGCAGTAAACATAATAAGTGATTTAGTATATTTAAAATTATTAGTATTTATCACATTGCTTTTTTGTGACGTTACTCTTTTTTACTTGAAGAATTTTAGAAAATTATTAAACATGACAAATATTCTGCTTTATAAGTGAGGTAGAAACTCTAGTTTTAAAGTTACATTTAAGCAGGTTTGGCTAGAAGAGTGATGGAGTAACAGAGATGGTGGACAAGGGAAAGATGACAGACATCATCTTCCTGGGCTAGTGTAAGACATTCAACACTACCTATCACAACATCCAGCAAACATCCTTGTCTCTAAATTGGAGAGTCATGGATTTAATGGATGGACCACTCAGTGGATAAGGAACTGGCTGGATGGTCGCACTTAAAGAATTGTGGTCAACAGCTCAATGTCCACATGGAGGTCCATGACAAGTGGCATTCCTCAGGGTTCTGCACTGGGACCAGCATTGATCAACATCTTTGTCAGTGACATGAACAGTGGGATAGAGTGCACTCTCAGCCAGTTTGCTGACTACACCAAGCTGTGTGGTGAAGTTGACACACGGGAGGGAAGAGATGGCATCCAGAATAACCTTGACAGTCTGGAGAGATGAGCCCATGTGAACTTCATGAAGTCGAACAATGCTAAGTGCATGGTCCTGCATGTGGGTCAGGGCAATCCCAAGCGCAACCACAGGCTGGGCCGAGAATGGATTGAGAGCAGCCCTGATCAACGACAAGCTCAACATGAGCTACCAATGTGTGTTAGCAGCTCAGAAGGCCAACTGTGTCCTGGGCTGCATCAAAACCAGCATGGGCAGCAGGTCGAGGGATGTGATTCTGCTGCTCTACTCTGCTCTCGTGAGACCCCACCTGGAGTACTGTGTGAGCTCTGGGGTCCCCAGTACAGGAAAAACATGGAGCTGTTGGAGCAAGTCCAGAGGAGGACCACAGAGATGATCAGGGGCCTGAAGCACCTCTCCTACAAGCTGAAAGAGTTAGGCTTGTTCAGCCTGAAGAAGGGAAGGCTCCAGGGAGACCTAATTACAGCCTACCAATACTTAAAAGGGTCCTACAGGAAAGTAGAAGAGGAACTGTTTCAAGGACATGTAATGATAGGAAAAGGGTTAATGGCCTCAAGCTGAAAGAGGGTATGTTTAGATTAGATGTTAGGAAGAAATTCTTTACCATGAGGGTGGTGAGGCACTGTTACAGGTTGCCCAGAGAAGTTGTGGCAGCCCTCTCCCTGGCAGTGTTCAAGACCACGTTGGTTGGGGCTTTGGGCAACCTGATATAGTGGTGGGTGTCCCCGCCCATGGCAGAGGGAGTTGGAACTAGATGATCATTGAGGTCCCTTCCAATCCAGATCATTCTATGATTCTATGATTAAGAGGCTTCTAAGGTAGTTGTAACTATATATTTATGAGAAGTGCTGGTCTAATTGCTAGAGAAGTAGCCCAGACAATCAAGTAATTCTATATGCCACACTCTTGTGGCTAAAATTTAGCAGGAGGACTCCCAGCGACACGAATCATTTAACTTCTCTTTGCAGATTTCTCTGTACATATATTTGGATTGGTTTGAGTTTTTCCCCATCAACCTAAGTCTGCCTTACTGTTATTTTGTCAGCCGTTGAGTTCTTTAATACAAGCCATTTCTTTTGTAGTGCTACAAAAGTGACTTGTTGAGTGATCAAGTCTTGTAAAGATTTGTAGCAGATCAAAAAGAATAGTATTAAGATCAGCAAAATGTTACCCAAGAGATGACAATACATAAATAGGAACATTCATAAGCTATGTTCTACTCTCAGATCCGCACAGAACTTTAAATTCGATTGTCAGTCAATTTAGGCCAAAGACTATGTATTTTCTATTTAATCCTAATTTTGAATGATCTGTACTTTCCCATTGTTTTTTTACTTTTGAAAATAACAGTCATGCTGATTAATTACCTGGCAGAACCCATGCTTTCTCTCTCTAGCTACTAAGATATATCCTGTTCAGAGTAATTGTTGGTCTTTTAATGGTGTTCACAGTATGTGGAGCTGTCTGGAATTTTGCTAGATAGCCATTAACAACAATATATCATTCTCTAGCTCTGCTGAGTGTTTTAAATACACAAAATAATCCAATTCTGTGCTTCAAATTTTGTTTAACAATGAACCATTGTATGGTATTGGTTGAATTGTTGCAGTGTAAATTTTGCCTACATGAGTTAAAAGATTTTGGTGCCTAAATTTTTACAGTTAATTGTCTAAGCACTTTAAAAATAATTTACCAGAAATATTTAACCAGCATCTGTTTTCTTTTGGGATTTACTTTTATACTAGACATGTTTATAGCTTTTTTTTGATTCCAGTTTGTAATGTATGTGGTTTAATATCTGTGGATTGTTATGGATACAAACAGTTGGATCAATTAACCTTCAAAATACTCAAGAAGTCCTGCAAGGGTCAAATCATGAAGGGGGAAAAGAGGATAAAAATGAAACATATAGAGAACAGCTGCTGGTCTTTCCCTCTACACAATATTTAACTAGGTCAACAATGAAGTTATCATATTTAATTTGATATTAAAAAGTTGGGAAGCTAATAAACTTTTTCCTCTCAATAAATAGTTGCAGCTAGAGTTATTGGCATTTGATTGTCCTAGCAGCCAAAGCATGTTACAGAAAACTTCAATGACAATATGTCAAATTATACAGTCCAAGAATAAACAAATCTCATTTGCTGTTACAGGGTATATGTGTATATATGTAGCCATTTAGGTAGGAGTGAACAAATCATCATATTTAGAGCTCATCTCTTAATCTCTGATATTCACAACACTATTTTGACTAAGAATATGCAAAATATGCAGTAGTTCATGTCTTGGCTTATGCACAGTAATTTGTTATGTCTGAATAGCACGCAAATGACCAAACCTTTATCAACCTTTAGCCAAACAATGTGAACTTCCTTTGTTCAAAATCGTGCAAAGTGTATTTTATTACAGTTTTATTATTGATTTTATTCTATTATCTACGTAGAATCCTTTAAACATGAATAAAAATATCCATATATGAATAACTGCAGGTATCTCTTCATAAGCGCTATTTCTGGCAACCCAAGCTTTCCTTTAGACGACAAGTGGAACACTGAAAACAAAGTATTCTGTTATAACTTGTGTTCATGACACTACAAAGCAATCGGTATAAGTGTAGGAATATCATGTCTCTTGCAGATTAAGTTCTACAGGTTACAGCTGAAAAGAGAATTTTGTTTTTCCTTCTTTGAGTATATAGTTTCTAGCCCTAGTAAAAGATCTGTCTTATGACGCCATTCAGACTTAGCAGGAAGGTATGTTCAATATATATGAACAGAGATTTAATGAAGTAATAAAAATGCAATAGGTAGCATTCCATGGGTGATAGCATATTTTGTAACCTATAATTCCCAGCATTTTGGTTTCTAGTGCAGAAACTACTAATATCATCTAGGGCAAAAGCTACATGGTCAAAGCTTTCTTCATCAGACTTCAGCCTGAATCCCATAGGAAAATAGTTTTTTGGCATGAGGGTCCCCTTTGAAGCCAAAGGAAACAGTATAGATCTTCATATTTTTATATTCCTGGATGTGAAAGTCCCCGTGCTATTAAAGAGTCCAAAGAAACAGATTTTTAAAGCCATGGGAGAAAATAAGCTGTACAATCAGGGCAATAATGATCAGTAGGAATGCAAACTGTAGATATATTAGTAGAGATGGTTGCAGTGGAAGGGGAAAGCTTTCTGAAACTGAGAAGCTTTCTGAAATCTCTGAGAATCGTTGAGTTTCTGGTGAAAGATTCTTTTAATTGGTGCAGGCTTAGGACAATAGTAGACAATGAATTGGAGAAATAAACTTGTTACAGACTTACAGCCAGTATTATGAATATAGGATTTTTAGATTCTTATTAAGACAAGATTGTCTCTAGGTATAACAGCAAAAAGGTCCATAAAGAGACATTAAAACAGAAGAAGCTGAGAGTGGAAAAGCCAATGTATACATGCCAAATAGCAGATTAGACTGGAGAGGGAAGGGAAGGGAAGGGAAGGGAAGGGAAGGGAAGGGAAGGGAAGGGTAAGTAGAAATGTGTAAGATCCCTTACGACTTAACAGTCCTGAAGGATCTCATATCTTTGCAAAGATCCCACTGGCAGACTGGAAAGTCCAACACAAAGGTCCACTTGGAATGATGTATATGTGGTGGTTTGACTCTGGCTAGAGGCCAGGTGCACCCTGAAGTCATTCTATCACTCCCCTTTCCAGCTGGACAGGGGAGAAAATATATATTGACTCGGGAGTTGAGAGATCAGTCCTCTATTAGCATCATGAGCAAAATGGATTCAACACAGAATAACTCAACACACTACACTACACATAGAGTGAGACCAGAGTCAGAAAAGGAGAAGTGCAACCAGATCTGTAAACACTTTCCTCCACCCCTTCCTTCTTGGCAAACTTCACTTAAGTCATGATTTCTCTCCCTTCTTCCCTCCCAATTGTGGCATGCGGAGGGACAGGGAATGGGGGAATGGGGGTTTCGGTCAGTTCCTCATGGGTTGTTTTCCTTCTTAGCCGGGCAGGGGACATTCCTCTCACTCTTTCCCTGCTGCACTGTGGGGTCCCACCCAAGGGAGACAGTCCTTCACAAACTTCTCCAACATGAGTCCTTTCCAACAGGGCTTCAGCTCTTCACCAGCTGCCCCAGCATGGGTCACTGCTATGGCACACAGTCATAAAATCATAGAATGTCTCTCAGTCTCTCAGGCCCAGATTGCTCCAGCCTGGTCCTCCACAGGGTCACAATTACCCCCTAGCAAACCTGCTCCAGTGTGAATATCTCTCTCTTACTCATTTCTGTCTCTCTCTCCATGGGCTGCAAGTGCTGGCAGGGGCTTGCTCCAAAACGGGTCACAGCATCCTCTGCATGTCTCCACCTGCTCCAGCATGGGGCTTCTCCATGGGCTATAGGGGGGGTTTCAGCCTTTTCCATGGGCTGCAGGGAGGTCACCCATTCCACCATGGGTTTCTCCATGGGCTACAGGGAAATCTTTCTCTCCGGCACCTGGGGCACTTCCTCCCCCGCCCCTTCACTGGCCTTGGTGGCTGTACAGTTTTTTACATCTTCTCACTCCCTTCTCTGGTGGCAAAAAATGTCTACTGGTGTTTTTTTTCTTCTAAATGTGAGTCCCAGAGGTGCTATGACTATCGCTGATTGGTTTGGTCTTGATCAACAATGACTCCAACCTTGAGCTGGCTGGTGTTTACTCTGTTGGGCCTGAATAGAGCTTCTACCTGCTTCTTGCAGAAGCCACCCCTGCAGCCTCCCCCTTTTCTACCAGAACCCAGCCATGCAAAACTACAACAATATTTAAAAAAGGAAGTTCAGGAGACTTAGAGCCTTAGACTTCATGAATGGTATTATTAGATCAACAGTTAAAGAAACATGTATCATGTCAGAAATATGAAGAAATCCAAAAGAAAAAGACCAATGACAAAAAATATCTTCCATCTAGACAGAAACAATCAGGTGATGAGTATAATAAATAATTTTACCCTGTTTCAGTAAGTTATCCTGGTCAAATTTGATCTATATATAATTGTTTAAGACTACTAAAATTTTCTATATATTATGAAGTTCATAAATGGTAGTAGTTGGCAGCGGATCACAGTTCAAGCATAAGAAATATATGTACTTTCATAATGTTGTGAATTTTATAGTTAGACTCTTTTTTTATGAATCTTCTTAATGTTTTTAAATTACAAGCTTATCTTTAAATCCCTCTTATCTTGAAGCAGGGAATACGACTTCTTATCCCAACCTGAATAAAGTAGTATTGTTGCATGAGGAAAAATAATAGAACAATAAAACAAAATTAATTGAATATTTTCAGACTTGAGTACGAATTCATATTGGGGTTTTTTTAACAACAATATATTTGTTCTTCATGCAATCGCCTTAGATTCTTCTAAAAATATTACATCCTCTGTATTCATGGATTGTATAGTGTGAAGTGATGATTGTCAGAATTAGCACTGTCAGTTTAGTAGCCCAATTTTACAAAACTTTCTTAAACTATGACCACACTTTTCAGAATCAGACCCTAACCCTGCAAGCAGAATGTGTGTTTTATTGTAGTTCTGGGTTTTCTCCTACTGCGTCATCAGATACCAACTTAATGTTCTTGTATTCTGCATTAAAAGGGACTTCCACTACCTACTAGAATTTTTTTATCATTAAAAATAAACTAAACAATGTATTCTTGCAGTATGCTTGCTATGATTAATTTATTTAAATCCTGAAATTTAAACTAATTTTCTGATTTTTCATATGTATCTGTCAGTTCATCCATCCATTTTTGCACTTTTCACTGGTATGTTATTTAAACACCTTGCATAAATTGCAGAGAAAATTGATGTAAACCTGTTCTGAGATGTGCCTAATTTTAGCTGATTTCACTTCCTGAATCCTTAAGCTTACATTTTATAGTGGGGCTATAAACGATCCTCTGGGAATCTCACTTTCACCAGAATTTTGTACAATGACATCATCATGGCAATGATATATATATATAGGAAAAGATCTTCTGTTTGAAAAGATACATTTGCCTTCTTGGGTTTGTTTCTCTTATTTTTTTCATATTGTGAATAATCTGTTCTTTCAAATTATAAGACCTTTTACATGTTTAAAAATAAAAAAGACCATTTAGCATATACATGCAAAATAGCTGCTGAAAATATCAATTTTTTTTTTCCTATTGAAACTGAGTCTTGGCACTCAGTCTTAAGAAAAGAGCGGCTAGTAGGTCAAGAGAGGTTCTCCTTGCCCTCTACTTCACCCTCGTGAGGCCACATCTGGAGTGCAGTGTCCAGTTCTGGGATCCCTAGTTGAAGAAAGACTAGAGTCCAGGGGAGGATTACAAAGATGATTAGAGGACTGGATCATCTCTTGTATGAGGAAAGGCTGAGAGTGCTGTGTCTCTTTAGATTGGGGATGAGAAGACTGAGAGCAGATGTGATTAATTCTTACAAATATCTAAAGGGTGGATACCTAGAGGATAGTGCCAGACTCTTCTCAGTGGTGCCCAGTGAGAGGAAAAGGGGCAATGGGCTCCAACTTGAACACACGTAGTTCCATCTCAACATGAGGAAAAACTACTTTAAAGGGGACAGAGCACTGGAACAGGCTGCCCATAAAGGCTGCAGTCTCCTTCTATGGAGATATTTGAGACCTGTCTGGACACAATCCTGTGCAACCTTCTCTAGGTGGTCCTGCTTCATCAGGGGAGTTGGACTAGGTGATCTCCAGATGTCACTTCCAACCTATACCATTCTGTGATTCTGTGATTCTGTGAGTCTATGAACTATGCAAGTGACAAACATGGGATAGCTGAAGTATAGAGATAGGGGATAATCAACTGTCAAAGTCACCTCTGTTCTCCTTTTTCAGTTTGGTTTTTTTTTTATAATTTTTTCATCTTCCAGTGACTCATTAGGTACAGGTTATTGGCTTCCCTCCCCCTTACACATGTCTCTTTTTAAGACATTGCTATTCTAGCCACTAATTGTACAAAAAAGAGATGTAACTGTAGAGAGATCACTATTCAACAGAGCCCGAGAAATACAAAAGAATAAAAAAGGGGAGAAAAAGACCCCTTCATAAATCCAAAAACCAGGTAAGGGAAGGTTGCTGTTTGAATTCCTCAGGTGAAGCCAGAATAGGGCTAGGTCTAAGTTAAAAAGCTGAAGCAGTCCAACAACATTTGCATTGCCACAGTGCCAGTCAACAGTCACATCATTACTGTTAATCAGAAGCTGTGCTTTGTCATTATTATTATTACAAGTACACACCTGGAAGCTAGATGAGAGCAGAAGACTATAACAAAATGAAACTCATCCTTAGGCTGTTATTTCAGTCCAAAACGTAAGGAAAGCTGGCAAGTGTTTGTAATATAAAAAGGTTTTTCCAGAAAAATGTCTTCCCTTTTTCTCTTCTTTGCTGCATGCTGGGCTGACCATCCATTAATTACTGATCGCTATGGCAGGACTGCATTCACTCTCAGTGGAGGGAGACATGACTGTCTCTACCTACTTGCTCTGAGAGGATAAGTAATTGTTTACAGCTTCACACACAGTTCCATAATTCACACCTGTACTGACAGAGGTCTTGTTCCTCATTACCTTTCATTCCCTCCACTTGCATGTTCTTCCAGAAACATTCTGGTCCCTAAGTAACAGCTAAAGAAGTAATTTAGCAATCAGTCATATTGCAAATGTAATTTTGGGAAATGATGTGTTTCAAGACATTTTTGAATGATACTTTTTTACTTGGGGAACAGAATTAGACTGAGCTACTACTGACACAGTGAATCCTTTCCTATTACTCCTTCCAGCTATGTAGACTTTTATTATTGTTTTGTATGGACCGCATGGGACTACATTCTAAAATTTATGGATGTCATATTTATAGTACACGTCAGTGAACAAGCGTCAGGAAACATCAGTTTTATAGGGGAATTAAATGAGGTTGTTATAGCAAAATTTATTGTTTAATCCGTGAAAGCTCCATAGACTTCAAAGGTTAGACCACCAAGTAATAAAGATAGAACATCACAATCATAATCTCAATAAGCAGTATAACATGGCTGTAAAGTAAAAATGGACAGAATGTGACAGAAATATATAGGTATGCATAATATAATTTCCAGTTCTATTAACTTTGTCTATGAATCAGAAATGTGATTACTGAATTATAGGCTGTCAGAAGTAGATTTTAAGGTTTTCTTCCTTCCTTTCTCCCTTTCCCTTCCATTTCCAGAGACCTGATTTCAAAACATACTCTTAATCTGTATTGTTTTTTTGAAAGAGGAGAGGTGGATCCTGCAGACCGTGCAAACAAGAACCACTCTGGCTGAACATGTTGAAAATAGACCCTTACAGCTTCTGACAAAATTTATTGCGCTACCAAACAGCCCATGTATTGTTTTCCATTCACCATAAGACTAGAGCTCTCTAATGGTATGTAAATAGATGTAAAATAGTGACCAAGGTACAAGGGCAATTGGCAACAAGGAAACATGATGTAATGTTAAATACTGGCATATAAATTCAGGTCCTGGATTTTTAAAACCAGCCACTTGATGAGCCAGCAAACTCCAGTGCTTTACTATGTTTACTACTTCATTAACAATATGCCATGCCTTAAGTAGCTAAATCATAAATAAACACAACAGTGTCCTCTGGGGACATGCCTGCACTCCAACTAGTTCCCTGTAGCTGTATATACATTGTCTTCTTGATTCATCCTGAGGACAGCTGAAGGGCACAGTCCTCAACCACACATGTCGTATAGCTCTTTGAGCATCCAGTAGAGCACTGCAGTACCCTAGATAGCACAGCAAAGCTTTCTTGACGGCACCACGCTCTTAAAGGTACATATGGGGATGACACACATGTTCCTGGTCACCACCTGCCTCCATGCTTGCCAAGCAGCATGCCTGCTTCTAGGTCACTGTGCCCGGATGTATGGCCAGCACATACAAGAGATGTCCATCAACTTAGAAACTCCATGATGGGGGTAGAATAGATCATGACTACAAAAAACCTGTCTCAACCACCAGGGATCTTCTGCTTGGGGCATCTCATGATTCACTGAGGACAGCTTTCATGCTTTTTTCCATGCATAAATGGTAAATTGCAGGCAAATAATCCATTCGTAGGACCCATGAGAAAAGACTTCTCCAGGGTGCCCATATAGAGTCAACATCTGGCCATATTGTACCACTGCCAATAGCACACCTTGAAAAGGATTTTAATTTACTTCTGCTAGCAATAACCTGAAAATAATGAATAGAGAACTTCATACAACAATTGATTTTACATGCAGACATATTGACACAAAAGATTTTTTTTTTTAATGAAAATTTTTATCCCTACTATTTTGACAAATTACCTGTTGCACACTTAATGTGGCTTTAACCTGCACATATTAGATTTCAGTCATATTACTTTTAGATCCACCAAAATTTTAAGGTTTCTGTGTATCAGTCCAAGTATTCTGGTTAACCAATTGCTTCCCCCAGTCTGTATTCAGATATTACAACAACAAGCGTGTTGGTGACACACAGTCAGAGGACCTGAACTGCTAGAGGTTGACTGCTCCCTCTCAGTGATGCATCCAAGGCTACTCAGTACTGAGACACATCAAGCCTAGGAGGCAGTGTCCCAGAATTACAGCCTTGTTGTGTTCTTTTCAAAATATTAATGAACCATAGAGCTATATATTCAAATATTTCTTGTGGAAGTATTCAACACACATCACCTTCATTTTCCAAAAAACATCAAGATTTATATTGTGTCTCAGACTGCATATTATTGAACCTGCTTTTTGTGTTGAGTAAATATCGATGTTTACATTGACAGGAGTATCTTCCTTGTACAGATAGAAGACTGAAATTATTCACAACAACCTGCATTCTGCAAAATGCATGAAGGCTATGATGGAAAATAATTTAATACCATAAAATAACAGGTCTCTCAATTCCAAGGAGTATTAGTGATCTCGGTATTACAAACATAAAACAAATAAGTTGTTGCTAGGAGTGCATCTTTTATCTCCTATGAAAAATTGTATTTCCTTTCTGTTGCATTGCCATCATGATTATCACCCATGTAAGCTATTAGGTCATATGGTAACTAATTAAAAACGCACTAATTTTCATAAAACTCCTTATATAGCTGCTGTCTGAAAAAGGTACACGGTGTATCTGGTGTTGGTCAAATTCTGTTAAAGTAATTTAAATGCTGTTACTGGGGGGAAATTTAGACACATGATTAAATTTTTTACTAATATGAAAATCAATTATTTGCCTCTTTTACCTACTCTCAGGACTGCACAGGAGAGAAAAATTCTCTACTATGAGCTCAGGAGCTGCTGCAAGAGGAAGTACACCCTCAGGCCGTGTGGCATGGCTGAAGAGACATGAGGAAGCTTTCATCTTTAGATGTAACTATGTTCATTCACAGCACCTACCGACATACTGTACCATCTTATCAACACTGAGATCTCTACCATGGACTTCTGGGAAAATAAAGAAGAAAAAAAAAAAAAAGACAGAATTCTAACTTAAACAAGCACATTATAAGTGTGCTTCTTTAGTACTTTCTACTCCGGGATTTATCCCAGCATGCTAGCTGCTGGTGGGTGATGCTTTTAGTTTAGTCAGAGATTTTGAGGTAGATGCTATTTGTGGTTTGAAAATCTGCAAAAATTGGCTTGTTTTGCCTTTATGCATTTGCTGTTACAAAATACCAAAAGGCAATCTGTCATACATCATAGTAACAATTAGTCATGTGTAAAAATTATCTTTTTGTAGAAAAATAGAGCAAATCAATTTATAATTAAAACCCCAAAATCTCCATAATTTCATCTTAAAATTCATGTTTCTAATGTAAAATGTTAAAAAAACACTAAAAATTAAAAAGCATGTTTATATCATATACTGATTTGTGGGATCTTGAGTTTAAACTGTCATGTTAAATAGACCCAGGGGCAAAAATTCAACATTGCTGGTCAACTTCAGCCTGGGTTTCCTCCATGCAAAAGCAAGGAGACATTTAATCATTACCTCCAAGGGACAAATAAGCTTCACATCTGTCATCATAATAAAAATCAGACAAATTTATTCTAATATAATCATGTCTTTTCATGATGGTCTGCAACTGACACTAGAGATAAGCTTAGAAGGAAAAGATGGATGGGTAGAAGAGAACAGAAATGGAGAAAAATCAAATTGCAGAAAACCTCAGGAGGGAGACCTGAAAATGGCAGAAACAGAGATGGGTAAAATAGACCCCACAAGTACCAACAGAGATGGTTGAAAATTGCTTCACTACTATTTAGATGCACACGCACAAAAACCCTTCTGGTTTTAAATTATACCCTATACCAAAAGCACTCACTGTTTTAATATCCTAGACATTAAGACTTTTGTTAAAACAGAAAGTAGAAAGATCTAGATATTATTGGAAATTGTTAAAACCTCCAAGCTATGTCAGGGTATGTTTTGCTTTCCTTCTGTTCTTTAACAAAACTTAGTTTTTTCTTCTAGAAATAAAATATGCTATTCACATATTTTTGCAAAAAAATTTTAGTGAGAAATATATTTAGCTAACATTGTATTTTAACAAAACACAGGTACAATTTTCCTAGCATTTTATTTTAGCAAAATACAGATATGAAGCATTGTAGAATCAATATTGGGCAAGAGTGAGACAGTAAGCAATGCTGTTGCTCTCTCCTGTCTTGTGACACAGACTGTGACTGATGATCAAAATGTTGCTGATGAAAAAGGCTTGCTAGTTTGCCTAAATTAACTGTCCTAGTTTGCTGCTTTGAATTATTTGAAACTACTATTTGCCCCAGGAGGTAAATAAAATCTCACCAGGAAATCTCTCCTTCCCCTGCCCTCCTCCCTTGAGTTGTTATCCTTGCAGCACCTCTCTGGAAACAAAAGGGAAATAGATTCTTTAATCAAATAATTTTATTACTTACATTTCATTAGTTGATGATCCTTGTAACTCACCTGCATAGGATGAAGGAGGTTATCCATGCAATAATGTAAGAAAAAAATCATGTCTAAAAATAGCTTCTTGGAACTCAGTAATTCAAAAGCAGACTGAAATTTCAGAAATCAAGATGAAACTCAGCTCAGCTGTAAAACTACAGTCTCTGGAGTAGATGCAGTCATATACGCTTTACTTTTAGGATGGTCCAAGTTCACAGACATGCCAGCATGTAGCCAGAACTTCTCCATGAACAATGCCCTATGCAGAGGGCACTCCCAGCCTTGGTATAGAACCATTTTGGTTGGCAAAGATACTCACTTCACACTTAGTTCACCACTTAGGGGTAACTATGCTATGCCAAAAGCATAGACAAGGTGTTCTACTCTCAAACTCCTCCCAGACACTGTTGCTTTCAAGCTGTTGTAAATACAGCCAAACCAAATATAGGTCAGCTTGCAGAAACATGGAGCCATCATGAAATGAGGGACTATCCTTAACCTGACACTATCTACCCCTAACCTCATTGTGTGTGTGTGTGTGTGTGTGTGTGTCACAGTTTATAAAAAAATTGAAAAGGGAGAATCCATGAGCAAGTAGGCCTGAGAAGGAAGCCTATGTGAAATTTCCATGCTCAGGCAAAGAAACATTAGCTATGAAGTTTGGATTGCCTTTTAACATCCAGGTCTGTACTGGATGAAGGTACCAAATGAAACACAAGTTTGGCTAGACAGTGAAGAAAGGCATGGGTAGAGGGGGTAGATTATTTAGTTATTTATTTAACCTATTGTAAATCATTCTTTTTAAGGAATGAATGACTGAAGGAGGTGCATGCTCTGGAAAGGGTAGAGCTTGTACTTTCATGTGGAAACCCTTTGCTTCCCCCCTTACATACTTTATGTTATTTCAGTAGTTAAATATACAAGGCTTAACATAGTTGAGGTGGTTTGGCCCTGGCTAGAGACCAAATGCCCACCAAAGCCATTCTATCACTCCCCCTTTCAGACAGAAAGGGGAGAAAACACATATTGAGAGGCTTAGGATTTGAGAGGACAGTGAGGGATCACTCTGAAATTAGTGTCATGGGCAAAACAGACTCAACACAGAATAAAGAAAACTAATTTATTACAACTACACTACATACCCAGTGAATCCAGATTCGGGTAATGAGAAGTGCTGCCAGGTCCTAAAGCACCTTCCCCCACCCCTCCCTTCTCAGCAGACTTAACTTTATTCATAATTTTACTCCCTTCTTCCCCTCCATCATGGCACAGGAGGGGCAGGGAATGGAGGAATAGAGTTTCGGTTAGTTCCTCACAAGCTACTTTCTTTCTCCAGATCTTAAACCACCTCTATTCCACCCCATTCCTCTCCTCTTAGCAGACTTTAGTCATAATTTTGCTCCCTTCTTCCCCTGCCATCGCAGGATGGGGAGGGGTAGGGAATAGGGAGTGGGGATTTTCAGTCAATTCCTCATGAGTTGTTTTCCTTCTTAGCTTGGGGGGCATTCCACACTCCCTTCCCCTGCTGCACTGTGGGGTACCACCCATAGGAGCCAGTCCTCCATGAACTTCTCCAGCTTGAGTCCTTTCTATGGGGGCATCACCTCCTCACCAATTGTCTCAGCGTGGCTTCCTTACATGGGGTGCTGACCTTTGGGCCCAGACTGCTCCAGCCTGGTCCCCCACAGAGTCACAAGTCCTCCAGCAAACCTGCTGTGGCATGGGTCAGTCTATCCACAGGCTGTAGATGGTCTCTGCTACACATCATTATCCACAGACTGCACAGGGACAGCCTGCTTCACCATGGTCTTGTCCACGGGCTGCAGGGGAATCTCTCTCTCCAGTACCTGGAGCACCTCCATTCTTCCCCCCTCACTCTTCCTTGGCGTTGGTGTCTGCACAGCTTCTTACATCTTCTCACTCCCCTCTATGATGGCAAAATGCAGCTGCCAATGTTTCTTTTTCTCCTAAATGTGATTCCCAGAGGCGCTGTGACCATCACTGATTGGCTAGGCCTTGGACAGCAACTACTCTGGCCTTGAACCAGCTGATGTTTGTTCACTCTTTGGAGCCTACAGAGAGCTTCTAGCTGCTTCTTGCATAAGCCAACTTTGCAGGTCCCCACCCTCTACCATTAGAATCCAACTACACAAAACTGCAACAATAGTTAAATCTTTTGAGCTTAAAAGCTGTGCCTTTGCTCTTCTTTGGGGTCAATCTAGGTAGATCTCTTTCTCAGGTGTGAGGTTATCTCTTACAAGCAACTGACACCTGCAGTGCAACTTTAGTTTCATTTTAGGGAAAATACTACCTCTTTTGCTAAAAATAGTTGTCTCATATCAGGAGAGAACTCCTAACCCGTACAAACTGGTCAGAAGATGTAGCATTGTTTTACCAAGAGAAAAACCCTCTGACTTGGGGCAATTCTGCCAAGTAGCACTCTGACAGCTTCTACTGCAGAAGGATACACTCTAACAACTGAATACAGTTAAATCAAGAGATAGATCATCAAATAAGATTAAAATATACAACCCTGTCTTTTCTCAAGGAGAAGATATGTATTTTCTGTTCCTCTCTACACTTCAATATTATTTTTCTTAGCTACATAAAAGCATTAGTGAGTAAAACTGCTTTCTTTTTATAATTGTTTTGAAGTCTGGAATATCATATGCCTGTAATGAGTAGTGTACTTGATCAATTATTTTCTTTCTCATCACTTAAATGTGATTGTTTCAGATAAGCAGCACTTAAGGAAAAAGAATTTAAAAAAACCAGAAATTTTTCATTGAATTTAAATGTAAGCTCATCTCTCTGCTACACAAATAACAGTCTCACTTCAACAACCAAAAATGTTGCAACTATCAGCAGCAAGTGATCCCTTTTTTGTGTGTCAGCTCTCTGAGTGTGTAGACTTCAGGCTAGTTATTCTGCCATGGGGCAGAGTGGGACAGGGAAGGAATGTTCATGGGCAGCCCAGGGGCTTGTATACATAGAAGCTCCTCAAAAGCTACTGAAGCTACTTCAGTCTTCTCAAAGGGAAACACAAAAATGCACCATACTATGGAAATCTAATCATCATTCAAGCAAAGTTTCAAACTGGCAAAAAGAAAATCCTGTATAGTCCAACACAAGTGACTGTTTCTGTTCCCCACCTTCTTGACATCTTAGTCTCTCTAGTGTCTGGGTACTTACGTGTTTGCACCTCATTCATTTCCATAAGTTGTTCCCTGTCCTTTATTGAGAGGGCTGTTTCTGGACATCTGATTTGATGTCAGACAGAAAGGGAACAGGACCCAGTAGGACTTGCTGTTGAAAGACAAGATCCATGTGAGAAGAAAAAGCACCAAAGCTGGCCAGAGGAAACAAAGCATTTGGATGCAGCATGGTGAATAGAGCAGCAATGCATTCACTTGTGCCAGTTGCTGAAAGGTCTGTGCATTACCTACAGTGATACGAGCTGGAGGATTGCATCTGGCACTGTTGCTGGCAGCTCTCTCATCCAGCATATATTGTAATGGACATTTGTAATGTTTAATTATATTGACAGGGCATGAACAGAAAGGACAAATACAGAAGCAGACACATAGCACTGAAATGGAAAATCTAGTCATTAAAGCAGAAAATGTTATTTTGAAACAACTCATCGACAGAGCAGGATCGGGTTTCTGCAAGCTTCAGAACCATACTATCTCATCTAAGAGACAAAAATCACAGCTGAAAAGGTAAGACAGAGAAAGAAAACATACTTTTTATCCAGTTTCATGCTGGACAATATTTGTTCGGGATTATTAATTCAGTCATATTTGATCTGAATATTCAGAACACAGTATGTCCTCCATTTTGAACTTCCTGGCTGGCTGTCCTATGGTATGGAAATTAACCTATCATAAAAAAAGCTATTTGAGGTGAGCTATTTCTTTCCTCTCATAAGTCCAATAGAGTTCTGTTTGTTTGTTTTGCCATATTTTGTTTTCCTCAAACAAGTTCTGGAAAGGGCAGCCTGTCTATAAAAATGTCTGTAGGGACTTGGACATTATGGGGGAATGATAGGGAAGGAGATGACTTAGATGAGTCTGCAGAAGGAACAAAAGATGCTCAGTGAACTGTGACTACCCTGGAGTCATCTACTTGATCACTTGCCCACATATCAGTTGTTACAGCTGATGCACTTAAAAAGTTCATTCTCCTTCTAGAGATAGATTGTGCAAAAGGCTGTGTGCTAAATTGTCCAAAGTAACAAATGCCAGCTCACAATCTCGGTGCTGTTTCAGCCTGTTACATAAAATTGACTATCAGATAGGCAAAAGACTGAGGGAAAAAAAAAACAGCACGAAATATACACAAGCAAAATTAATTGCTCAGATTGAAAGAACTGCAGTAAGCTGACTTTCAGGCTCCTTATCAGAACACTGTAAAGTACTGGAAGAAGCTGAAATACCTATGGAAGAGATGCTGACCCCAACTGACCAAAGGGCTAGTCCATACCATATGACGTCATGCTTATCTTATACGAAGCTGGGTGAAGAAGAAGGAAGAGGGGGATGGTGTTTGTCTTCCCAAGTCACTGTTAGGCATGATGGTGCCCTTCCTTCCTGGAGATGTCTGAACACCTGTCTGCCCATGGGACTGGGGGAATGAATTCCTTGTCTTTTCTTGCACGCATGGCATTTGCTTTACTTATTAAAATGTCCATGTATCAACCCACGAGTTTTCTCACTTTCACTTTTCTGGTTCTCTCCCCCATTCAGCTGAGGGAGAGTGAGTGAGCAGCTGTGTGGGGCTGAGCTGCTGGCTGGCGTTAATCCACGACACCAGACCACCACATTCAATGATTTTAATGTTGGGCATATCTGTATTTGAGCTTTGTTTTCCATACCCTATCAGGCATCCTGAGCAGACAAGGCTGTAAATATAAAAGATTTTATGACATGTACATCATTTCTACTTTACACAACCTGTCAGAACTGGGTTCCCATTATTATTCCTTCTTTACTGAATTGTTTTCTTCCTTTATCTTACTTCATTCTAAACCTGTCTTCTGGCTAGCAAAATTCTGGTTCAGCTTGCCAAGAAAGCTCTACTTGTTGCAACACTATCAAGAACTACATTGTCTTTAGCACTCTGATCCCACCATATGTTTGACAGATCTCAGAATAGATGATGAGACAGTCCACAAGGCCTTCAATGAGATGATTATGAAACAAATCCCAATGGGTGGTCACAGTTTTCTATAGAAATGACTAATCCAGGAGGGACAGCCAAATCGTCGAGCTTTCTGCCATGATATCACACACAACGCCATCTGATTCCTTAAGGCTCTCAGATTCACAGGCTCACTGCATTGGCAGGATGCCCGTGTTCCCTACTTGGACAGTTTCCTGGTACCTCTCTTCTTCACAGGCTGCCCAGCTGGTAAATGGCCATAATGCCCGTTTCCTCGGGCAGTTGGCTCTGGATTTTCCAGCTGCTTTGATTTCCTGGACTCTTACCTTTGTGGGCTACTTGAGCTTCCACAGAGACTACCTGTTTAGGGACCCAGCATGCCTCTCATACCTAAAAATTAAGAGGTATGAGAGGAAATGGGACAATGATTTAGTTGGTGGACTTGGCTAACAGGGAGACAGGTGACTGCCCCATGAGCAGGAAAGCAAGGTCCATGAGAACATTTTCAATGGTTTTCATTCCTTGGCCACTATTACATTTGGTTTCTTACACATGAATTTTCTGATGAGATATTCTGTTTACCAATGTGGTAACAGTGTATCTGTACTCAGGTAATCCACTGAGATAGCCTAATAAACAAAGAAAAAGAATGTGATGCAAAAGTGTCATTCTCTCATGGAAAGAAAAAGAAAGAAATGTTAGAAAGGAACCACATTGAGGTTGCACAGTGGTGCACTATGGTTTTCCTTTTCTTTTATATGTTGAAGTTTGACCTGTTCATAGTGGTTTTAAATTAACTTTAAATCTAATGAGAAAAAACCTTTGCAGTATCTTATTTAGAAAAGTAAAGTGAATTTCCTCCTCTGCATATTCTACTTGCAATTTTGAAAATTTTAGCTCACCCATGCACATTTTTGACACCTGTTCTAACAGAATAACTGAGTAGATTGTTATCCTCTGTATGCCCATATATTGATCAGGTATGGGACATGTGGCAACCAGATTTCATAAATATTAGCTGTTAGACAGAGAACAGAACCACTCCAGGCTATGAACTCTGCTTTGCTTGATGGCAGATTTCACACTTCTGGCATATCTTAGTTCTGGTCCTCTTTTTTTTTCCTCTCCAAGACCTGCTAGCTCACCACACTGTTTCATAAGCATGCTCTTGAACACTTCTCATCACAATCCAAGCCCATAAAATTCTATTTTTGCTGGTTTAGGCTCCCACTCTAGTCTCAGCTGCCCTGCCCTGCCCTGAACTCCTCTCTTACAGTCCCTCCCACCATTCCACCTTCAATCAGCTTTTCATTCCGTCACTTTGGTCAATCATTTCAAGTTTGTCCCTATATCATCTCTTCTGTTCCACATTTCTTTACTTTCCTCATGCTGAAATTTGTCTTACCTGGTTCCAGTCTGGAGTTCTCAACCTTCTTCCCCAATTCTTTGGCTCAGTACATTTCTCTAGGTATTATGCTCCTCCACATGCTTTAACTCTTCATCAAACTCACATGCCAGGCATCTTGATCTTCTTGTTCCATTTCATTAGTTTCTTCTCCCATATTCTAGACAGCACTGGTTTTCCAAGGGTCCTGCACTAACCCCATTAGCCAGATGCTGTCTGTCTCTGGACATCTGATAACAACCCATACTCTTCCACCGGTTGCTTTTCAATACACTTTGCCTTTTCTGTCTTCTGGTTCTTCAAGGCACAGAATGCTTTAGGATACAAAAATATCCTGCACCTGTCTTCCTCTAACCAATCACTCCCCACATTCCTTTTGTCTTCTGACTCAAGAAGAAGCCTTTAAAGCCTCAGTGTGCTGTGTTCTGCTACCAGTTCCTGAAATCAATAGCAAGTATTTCCAAGGGATTCTGACTGCATATCAGAGGAGTCATTTGCAGACATGGAGGTCTTAGATTGTGCAAGACTACGGTAAATTTTCTGCTATGAACACTCAAAACTATAGTGTTCTGAACTAAGCTTGGCCTGAACCATAGATCTGAAGGAAACTTTCCAAACAAGGCTACTTGAAGTCATGATAGATATTGTCTGAAACAACCGTCTGTCTTACACTGTCTGCCAGTTGCATTTTCTGAAAATCTGCCCTGCATATCTGTGTGTAGCTATTATGATGGAAAGCAGCATAGAGAAACAAGACAGATGAAGACAGAAAATAAACTAGGTTTAATGTTTACATAGTTAAATCTGTTACTCAGTTGAAAAAAAAAAGTAAACTATGGCAAAAAACTTCCTTACAGCAAACACAAAACTATATTCGGCATCCAATATTTCTTGCAGAAGCAGTTAAAGTCTGATGCTGAAGAAATGGCATTTTTCCCCATCCAATTTCTATGCAATTAAGGTTCCTGTCACACTTCCTAGGAGAAAGCAACAATATTTTCACATGGTTAACCACCCTGGGTTTTTTGTAGTGAGAATGACAGAAAGTTGTATTAGGTACATAAAGGTGGATTTACACTTATTTGGATTGTGTCTAATTTTCTTGTATGCTCCTTGTAGTAGTATCTGCATTCAAATAATCTACTTACAAGTGCTGAATTAATTAAAACTCAGTGACAAGGTAAAGCAACCTCCAAAACTCCCATGGCACTTTTGAAAATTACAACAGTTGAATTCATTTTGTTTGCAAGTTTCAGTAGTCAAGTGCCTTATGGTTCCACTGCTTTTCATTCAAACACTTGTCATACACACTGGAGTTTTCTACCTAATTTCAAAATATTTCTGCCAGAGTTCACAAATATTGTGTGTGAGAGCAGTTTGCCAATGAATGGATGTGCGTGCATGTTTGTGTATATATATATATATATATGAATTTCACAAAAGCTTCTCCCCATGCCTCCTGACTGATTATGTTTTTGAAAAATGACATGCAACCACCTAAAAAAAATGGTACAACTTATTTAATCTGAACATTTCACAGGTCATAAACACAAATTATTCTCTCAATGGATAAGAGAGAACTGTGAGATGCTTGAAGACATTGCTACAGTGTTGTGTAGCCCATATACTTTGTTTTTTTCATAAAGGTTAAATGTTCCCCACGACATATATTTGTTTAAAGCTGTAAACACATTTTTATTTCACACAAAAATTTGAGATCCTAATAGAAACACAAATCTGGAGATACAACATAGACATTGAAACTGGTAGAAGTATTTTTAACTCTTGTTTTCAGGATGACTTATTACTAAGGCTGAAACATTTGATGGACTTGTGTTGACTTTAACAAAAGGTATCTGGGTCTAAGGCAGACTCTTCTGTTGTTTCCAGTGAGGAACAGAGATAGAAAGAAAGCTATAAAAAACTTGGCCTATTTAATAAACTTCTATTTCCTGAAAACAGTGAGAAAAGATTGGAGTTTTGTACAGAACACAGATGCTTGAATTCTGAGAATCACAGAATAGAAAACTGCATGCGCAGTCCATTTCTTTCCTTTGGGAAACTGCAACATATTTTGCAGTTTCCTTTGACTTTCTCTTGTTATTTGATAAACAAAAGAGCTATTAAATGAGCAGTGTACCATGGACAATACATTTAAACAGTAATGTCAAAAATTAAATAAAAAATCATAAAGTAACGGTAAAAATACATTGTCAGCATGGTTTGAGACAACCTTTATCATGTTAAATTGCAATTAATTCTAATGAAGAACATCTGTCTTGATCAAATAATTTGAAAAAAGATTCAGGGTGTATCAGTATTAAGAACTGGCACTTAGTGCTAAAAATGACAGAATTTAGAAATAGGTCATCTAAGTAAATCTGCACATGAGGTGGTCATCTGAGAAAATTTTCAAGTACAAAAATATGCTCAATACAAAGGTTGAACAAAATCTAAAGCTTGTAGTCTAAACTCAACTGAACATATATATTCCTTCCCAATTCATCAGCTATACCATAAGCTTTCTCAAAATGACCACTGTTGGACTTGTTTTTTAAAAATATTATACGTGAAACAGACAATTAAACCCTAGATGTTTCTGTTCATAACCTGATCCATGATTCCACGATTCCAAATGTACTATTGATTTATTACCTTTGATACAGAAAGATTTATTTTAATTTTATTAAAGATTTTATTACGATGTTAATAAATATTAATTAAATTCATGTTATTTTCATTTTATTAATATTTTATTTTAATGCTTTCTGGTAATTTCCAAATCTAACTAATTTTGTTGAAGCTTTGTGCTGGGTTTTTAGATCACACATTGTTTAGACCTCAGTACAAAAATGGTATTTAAAATGCTGCCAATTTTAATGAAAATTATGGATTGAAATGTTTACTTTGCTTTATCTGCATATGCCTTGCCTTGTAGTTCCATAGGCACATAGTAAAAATAACCTGAACATTGCAAATATTGAGGTTAGCTAATGGAAAGTCTTATCTGAGACAACGGATAATATTTAAATATTATGAGGTTGTGTGTTATGATAATGAAATGAAGACAAAAGACAAACACAGATATTGTTCCCCTTACCTCCCTCTATCTCTGTGCCAGATTAGGGAGTGTCAGTAAAGGATGATCACTTCATGATTGTTAAGGACAGCCAAAAGCAACAATCCAACATTTTTACTGCTGAAGATTTTCCTACAAATTATTGCATAACATCATCTGCAAGTTCCTAAGCTTCAAATTGAAGAGTTGTGGCATACGGTGAGCAGAATAAAGCAGTACAGAAGTTAAGAGACTGTCAAGAGATGGGTTACTGACAGAAGTCTATGTCAGTAAGGGTCATCTTTTGTTAAAAAAGATTCTACCTTTCAGCCATTGAATCCCTTCCTGAACACAATTTGCATCATGCAATGTCACTACTTGTTTACTTTTTCTCACCAGACCTTTTTCACACTCAAACCTTTATCTTCCTTTAGTGGCAGCAGATTTCAAAAGTGTTTTGAAAAGCAATTATTGTTTTTGACACAGCATATTAAGTTCTCTCATGTGATGCATCATTAGCGTACAAAGCAGAAGAAAAAGTGAGGGAGCTTATAATAGACTAAAACGACGTGGCATAGTTGTCTAGTTTGGCAGGTGAGAACCAGTTATCTTGGGAGGTCTGAAGAGAGTTGAGTCACCCAGCAGTCTGATGTCCTTAATCTTTACCTGCTGTCATAGTCCTGAAGGACTCAATACCAGGACAATATGAAATCAGAGGTGTCAGTGTCAGAAATCAGTGAAAACTCTTCAAGACTAATGTCAGTAATAAACTAAGGAGGAATACAGTTTTTATTACTCTGTGCCAGAGATAATGTCTGTCTAATCCAACCTTATACTATCACTGACATTAGGCAAAAAATTCTGCATGAAGTAGATATGATGTTATCTCCTCTCACTGGCAGCATGCCATTATCACAAATTTGTGGGTGGCTTCTCACTGTCTTCTGCATTTCAGTGGGGTTTTTGGGGTTTTTTTATTGTCATGACTTAGATCTGGCTGGCGACTAAGCACCATGCATCCGCTTGCTCACTACCCCCCCGACTGGACAGGGGAGAGAATTGAAAGGGTGAAAGTGAGAAAACTCATGGGTTGAGATAAAAACAGCTTAATAGGACAAACAAAAAAAGGATGATGATGATCATCATGATGATAATAATAATAATAAAGTAATGAACAGCACAATTTCTCACCGTCTGAAGCTGATGCTGCGCAAACCCCCCAGCTGCCATGCAAGGCCCCTAGCTGCCACAGATGCTGATGCATGAGATCCCCAGATGCCCAGCCTCTCAGCCCACCTCCCAGTTATAAATGGAAAATGACATAGGATGTTACGGAATATCTCTCTGGTTAATTTTGGTCAGCTGTCCTGGCTGTGTCCCCTCCCAGGTTCCTAGGTGCGCCCCACCTTCTTGTTGGCAGGTCCTTATGAAAAGCTGAAAAATCCTTGACTGTTTGGCAGCAGCTAAAAACATCAGTGTGTTAACAACATTATTCACAACCTGAGTCCATAACACAGCACTCCACTAGCTACCTGAAAGAGGATTAATTCTATCCCTGCAAAAATGGGGACAAAAATGCAAAGACAAAAATAACGGCTTTCAAACTGTAATTCACATTCATGGCACCATTTTTAAATAATTTACATTCATGGTACCATCTTTAAATAAGCACAAATATTAAAGAAAAAGCAAGGCATATCATATTATCTGATTTTAAAGCTCTTATTATGCAACAGGGAAAAAGTTATTATGCTACCACCCCTTTGCCAGACATTGGAAGCCATGGATCTGTAGCTTCAGGAAAAATACGCTGGTTGTATTTTTCCCCGTTTTCCTTACCTTACACATAGCTGTTTCAGAATAAAGAGAAATTTTTGTGTCATGCACCTGGGAATAGCCGTCTTTCAGTGGAATCACTTACCTCTCACTGACATCATCCAAGTGCAGAAAGCATGAAGGAAGTAAGGCTTTTGCCAGTCTTTTTCAGGAAAGGACAGTTTCAGCTTGGGTGAACATTTTGTAGATATCTCATTACCACTCTTAGAAGCTTCTTCTGCAAGATTTTGATTCTAATATAGCAATTCAGAGGTAATTATAAACCACAGAATGTTGTATTAAATGAGAAATCTACTAGTCAAGATATGAAGAAAAAAACCCGAACTCTTAAACCCCCAGACCAAGAACAAAATAGAAATAAATTATTTATAGTTTCTGTTGAAGTCACGTTGCCTCTGATCCAAATCTGTCTCAGGGCAACTTTGCTTCAAAACAGTAATAAGAGCCATGAGGCTGGCAGGAGCACAGTGGGGCAGGGAGCAGAGCAGGACTGTGTCACGAGTGCAGGGGTACTACCGTGGGATCAAACCCACTAGTGATGCTGCTTCAGGTTCAATTGCAATGCTGTTATCACATCAGTGTATTGCCCATAACTACTTTGAATCTGATAATAGTGGGGGTTTACTTCCTCTTAACAAGACTTTCTCATTTCACATCTCCCCGTCTCATTTGTCACTTTTCTTCAGCAATTCCACTCATGACTTGGATCAGAATTTTTTCATTCTTTTCCTTTTTTCTATAAATCTATTCTATTAATAGACATTGATTGTGAAGTCCTTAGTGATATCAGTAGTCGAATGGAAGTTGACAGAAATAAGTCAGTTCAAGAATAGAAATCAATTAAACTTTTGTTGCTGGAAGAATGGGAAGCAACATAGATTTAAATAATTTTAAATAAAATGTATTGGAATGTTTTACATAGAAATTTATATACCTCGTGGGGATCTAGGGATTTTAGCTGTGCTTTGTCCTCTCCAACTATATTGCTTATGCATATGTCCTCAGCAGCATATGACATGCACTGCAGCTTTAATCTCACCTGTGTATATATGTTTATTTTAGATCTGGTTCAGCAATAACTGTGAACAGATCCCAGACGAGATGAAGATTTGTATAGTTTAGCAGTGCTCTTCAATGCAAACACACATTTGCTTTGTGCTGGGACTGGGTAGAGCAACAGGAGCCATTGTCTTCCCCAGGGGAACTCTCAGTTGGTGTCTTGCTGCTGAATTACAACACTTGAACAACAGATTGTGCTACAAAGTAAATGCCTGCAAATTTGTCCCTGTAGCATCCTTTCTTTCTTTTTTTTTTTTCCTTGTTTTTTGTCCTTTGTTTTTCTGTTTTCTTTTATCTTACATCTTATATTGGTAATAATTTCAATAAAGCCTTAGTGTCAGCTCATTTTATTGTGTCTTCCGTACAAACATCCCCATTTTCTTGGAATCACTATCACAACGCTCTTCTTATGAACAGGATTTTTAAACCCACCTTTTAGATATATGCATACAGTGCCTAGTGTATACTTTTTCCATTAAACTTGCATGCCACATATTTTTTCCACTGTAAATCAGCATGTTAAAAAAGCCATTGCATTTTCTCCCATTTTCATTGTAAAGCTAAACTGAGAGTTAATGTTCCAAATCAACACAGACTGATTAAAATAATCCCTAAGCGGACATAATAATACTACTGCAGTCGGAAAACTATACAATAGCTCCTAGATTTGAAACTGAGAGCATCCCCCATATCATCGTCTATGTACTTGCACTAATCAGGAGATTTTAATACAAAATACTAACTCCCTTACAGAAGAAATTTTGATGGTAAAGATTTCTCAGGTACAGGAGAAAAATTGATCAAAACCAGACTGAGAACAAGAGCTCTGTACTTGCTTTCCAAATAGCCAATATTTCAGTGATTACAAGGTTCATCTGGGACATGTTCAAATCCTTGCTCCACCAACTCAGACTAGGATCCAGATGAGCCTCCTCCTCACTGCTATTCAGGTGCAGTTCTCTACATTTAAAAGACCTGGTTTCATCCTAAATTGAATATGAACGTTCTGAGTATAGGAGGAAAGAAAACCTAGCTTTTCATACATTGTTCTGTGAGATGGTTAGTTAGAAATGCAGAAGACAAGGTGTCTCATGGGTAGAATGACCATGGAAGTATATCCCATTTGGAATAATGTAAAGGGATCAAGACTGCTTCAAATACCCATTTCTATAAAATTAATTCCCATGCCAACCAGTCCTGAAAGGACAAATTTCACCTTGAGATACACCAGTGCAGATGAACTGAATGCAGATAGGTTGCATTTATATAATTAAATAAAGGTCTCGCAAATGCAATAAAAGTCTCTAAGCAAAAAAATCCACTACACTGTAAACACCTGGTTTAATGAGCTTTTTATGATGCCATTCCCATGGCATAATACAGTAAATTCCCTGCCACATCAATATTTCTTTTAGCCAGTTTAAGTTATCATGATAAAAATCCTCCAAATATTGCAACAAATAAATAATCACTAATATGTTTGGGGTTTCTCCGCAGTATAGTCCAAGTAAGCTGATCACCTTGTCTCCTTTCACAGGGTTAGGACTGCACAGGTGATACGCTAGAAAACATTTCTGAATGCAGTATATATATTGCCTTGTAAATATCTACAAGCTTTCTTCAGTTTTGCTTCATTTTGTCAATTATTTCCATAACAGAAATATTGCTAAAACATGATTTTCTAAGCACTTTATTGGAGTGATTATTGCAGAGAGAACAGATCTTCAAACCCATCCACATCCATCTTGATAAGCACATAAACAGAAGCTTACTAAATGGCCTATTTTGTCACACATTGTTGCACACATCTGAATGAGAAAGATTTTTTCCTTTTTTTTTTCCCCTTTTCTAAATATGATATCCTAAATACCAAACTGTATATATATAACCTTTGTAGATACAACACCTTGCTCTTTCATGATCTCATTTCTGACTTTTGCAAGATATTGATTTTATGTCATAATGCAACGATGACCCCCTTCTCTACATGGCTGGTTGTAGTAGGAAATGGTCTCGTGTTTATGCAATAGTTTCTTTGTGCTGGCCTGAAAATTTATTTACAGCTGCACAATTAAATCAACTCTATTCCTTTGTCTCTTCCTCCCCTTACTGTACACACAGAAAGGGAGTAGGATCGTGCATTCTCATTTGAAGTTTTAACTACCACAAGAAAGTCAGTATCATGCTGTACCTCTGCTCTTTCTCTAGTCATTTGCACCTTGGCATCTCTGCATATTCTGAAAATCATGTGCAGGCTTTACAGGACTGAACATTTAATAGCTGGCAGAATAGATATAATAAGGTAGCAGATCCAGAGTAGAGGGAAATTAAATAGTCCTGAGTTATTTTATTGAAATTTCAGTTCTGAGTTTATAGTTGTAGGCAGGGGTGGAATTTCAAAAATACAATTTCAGAGTACTTTTATGGAGTTCCTTGCTCGACTGCTGAAAGCTGTAATCGTCACAATAAAATCCTGGGATGAGACGCCAGTATAGCATATCTTATGCCACTGTAATAAGATATGTTCTACAAATAAACTCTACTAGAATCAGGTAGATTAATCCAGTCCTACCTAATAGCATTTCAGGTATTCACAGCAAGCTCTTCATGTATCCAGTAATTTATTTTGTTCTGTGTATTTAATAAATATCATATTTTATGATGGAGTGCAATATTTTATTCATTGGATTTTGATTCTACAGGATTATATGGGAAGACATTGACTGATTCCTTAAGCAGAAAGAAATTACTTAATAAAATGCAGCTGATGCTCTTTAGCTAAGTACATCACAAACAGTGTTTCCCCCCCAGAGTTCTCTTCACTTCAGGATGCTGTGAAATAACTCATGGAAGTCTCAGACAGCTGGAAGTTCAAAACCTCACAGAAGGTGCTGAATGAATTGTTGGACTCGGTTTTTTGACTGTAAGATGCAGGTGGCAGGACCTTGTTTTCTTCTGTTTCTCTCACAGGGAAGAACACAATTTCAACACTTAATAATCTAATTGTAACACTTCCTTTGAAGGTGATGGATTTGTGGAAGTGGATTTTTAAACAGTTATTTATTTAGGCAGAAGCTGGACCCCTTCAGACACAAAGAATTCTCGCATTTCAATAGAAAAGGACAAAGAGGACATGCATAATTAGATGAGAAAATCAAGATTAACGAGTATGACAAAATCCTTCCCAATCTATAAGGCCTGCATTTGCTTCCTACTATCTTTCTTTAAGACAGACACTTCTCATCATCAATACTCACAAAAAGATGTGTTGTTTCTTGAAATCTGCATGCCTTACCTGACTTAATAATGCAGGAGAGATGGGTGCAGAGCAGGAATGCTCCATTTTATCTTTGGGTACTGTACTGTTTGAAAGTACTGAACTTTTCCAGGATGGCCACAAAATCATGCAAGCAAAGAAGTATGCTGTACATCAGTGAGCATTCTTTGGATTTAAA
>VZTU01018333.1:711-25129 GCA_013400835.1 Zapornia atra
GTAGGTAGAAGGGAATAACAAAGTAATAAGACATCTTAATTGTACAATATGGATCCTTTCTGCTTCTTAGGAAGTGAGACATTACACATTGTGTTTTTAAATCAAGTTTACCAGTTGTAAGACAATCTCTGTATGGTTCTCATTGCTTTCATTTAAGTAGCAAACAGTAGAAAAACAAAGAAATGGAAAGAAAAAAGAAATCAACTCCGGCAGTGATTTTTCATTTAGCACCTGGTATTGTCATGGCTTAAACTGATCACAGTAATGAAAAGTCACAGGATGTTGTGTTTATTTTAAACACACTGTTATCTCAGTAGCCCATTTTGGGGGAGGTGAGGGGAGGAGGAGGAATTGGGGAGGGGGTTGGGTGGGGAGCACAGAACACAACAACAACAACCAAACAAAAAAGCCCAACCAAAACCAAACAACAGAAAAAAAGAAGGCAGGAAAAGAAAGATTAAAGAGGACGTGTTAACGCTTCCTTTGTGATCAAAGGAATAACAGTCTAATAACACCCTAACAATACAATCAACAAAGGTGATACCATTCCAAATGTCCAGAATGCAAAACAAAACATTACACTAGAGATAAGCTTCATAATCCTAATAAACTACCTTTTAGACAGTCCTTTCCCAGCTTAGTGACCTCAAAGGTAATGTTACTCTAACACAATTTGGAAAGATAACGTCACCTTTGAAAAGGAGGAGAGAAAGCTCATCTTGACTCTGCCCAGGCTTCTCACTAGCAAGGAAGTAGGGCATGTAGGAAACACTATCCCCATGAAGAACAGGCATGGGTGTGACCACTGAGATACAGAGTTAAGTCTCACAGTGAAGGCTGCTAGTGTTGATACTGCAGTAACAGCATGCAATAAAAATGATCATCAGAATAAGAGGAACAGCTTTCAAACCACCTTTATTTCCAAAGACATCAGGCTTCATTCAATTTTCCTTGATATTTGCAGTTTCAAGGAAAAGAACTTATTGTCAGGTCTAAAACTGCATCTATTTACTTGCATAAGCTCCTGGTAAGTCATTTGTACTGAGAACATGGTTTCCAAGCAAACTTGACAAGACACAGCCTACTTCAGTTCCTGACAGTAGCCCAACCTAGGGCATTAATTCTGTAGCACAGCATTTTCTACATCATTTCATCAGGAGACTAATAAAACAATGTCAGGTATCAGGTTGGCTACTGAAGTACTACAGGTTATTTGAGGAAAGATATTCTACCTGCAACTATACCCCAGCAGTTGCCAACTCTCTCTGGCTTGCCAGTCCATATCCCCTTCTGTGAGTGTGACAACCAGGGAAAGAAGAACAATTTAGCTTGTTTCTTTCAGCAGGATCAGCTCACGCAGACTTACTCTTCCAAAAGGTCATATTCCCTACCTCTAACTCTGCCAAGTCATCAGCAACACTTTGTTTTAAAGCTACTGGTCCCTTTCTCCACAGGAGTCCAAATAATTCTTCCACCCACTCATCCTTTTCCCTGATTACCTGAGCTTTCATGTCACCATTTCTGTAGAATGAACTATGCAGCCAACCATGGTCTTCAACATTTTCATAATCAGAATTTTGGGGAAGTTTAAACCACCCTGAAAAGACAACGGAACAGTTGTTGGGACTATTTCTATTTCTCACATTTCATTGTTGTAAAAAGCAGCACTAAGGGTGGAGTTACAAAGGTATTTAAACAAGATAATCTAAAGAGGTTTATTCATTTGCCTTCACATCAGAGTAAGTTTAGGGTCTTTTTTCCTTTTTTTCTTTTCTTTAATCTCTTATATTTCATAAAAAGCTATGCTTTAACTCCTGACTTTTCAATGCAACAACCTGATTCCGGAACAAGTTGTATTCCAGAAGTTATTTTCTCAGCAGGAATGTACATATTGTCCTTAAATTCCTTAGTGAAATCACGAGAAATGAAAACATGGAGACTTAAACTCATTAGTACATCAAAGCACTTGGAATTCCCACCAAATATTTACAAATTTTTTTTACACACGATGTTGGAAAAGTTTGAAACTGTCCGTTTGTGAAATCTCTATTAAACCTTCTATAATTTAAAGCACACATAATTATATAGGACACATAATTGGATGAATCAAGAACTGTGAAGAAGGATGCTGAATCTCTTCAGTGTACTTCCTCTGGGCTAAAACAGCATATTACTATTGAACCACAAACTATGCATAAGAACTGAATGTCCTTGGATAAGCTGTGACCCAAACTGACCAGACTGCTTTTCCAAGCCCTTCTCACTCCTCATTTCCATACAGCATCTCTGCACTTACAGTAAATATGGTATCCATTAGTAAGCTGAAGGGGCCTTACAGTTGTGATCCTTTTGTAGTCAGCCTGTTTAATGATGCCACCTTATCTGTTCTATCCCCTCCTGCCTCTTTCTTTTTGTAAGAGAGATATTACTATTTTGTTGCACTACTTCTTACTGACTGTGAATTATTACAGATTTTTGGGGCCCTGCAAAGCTATCTAGAATACTCCTATAATGATGGCACACAACTAACTCTTCCTAGGCCATGTAAAATCCTCACAACTGGACTTTGTGTCTTAGGATATGGTGCTGTGATTCAACTGAAAAGTATGATGAAGAAATATATTCAGCGCACAGTGTTTCATTCCATTGAGCAACACTAAGAGGTGGCTTTAAAAGCTATTTCATAGCAGTGAAAGAATCTTACTAGGAGCCAATGAGAATTTTATTTCAGAAGATAGATTTTGAAAGATGTGGTAAGACCCCACCTGGAGTACTGCATCCATCTCTGGGGTCCTTAGCACAGGAAAGACATGGACCTGTTTGATCAGGTCCAGAGAGGACAAAATAAAATGATCAGAAGGATGGAATACCTCTTCTATGAAAAAAAGGCTGAGGGAGTCAGGGTGGCTTATCCTGCAGAAGAGGAAGCTTCAGGGAGAGATTATTGAGGCCTTTCAATACTTAAAGGGGGCTTATAAGAAAGATGGGGACAAACTTTTAACAGGCACTGTTGCAGTAAGGGAAGGGGTAATGGTTTTAAATTAACCAAGTGTAGATTTAGCCAAGATATAAGGAAGTTGTTTGCTGTGTCTTTTTACCATGAGAGTGGGGAAGCACTGGAACAGTTGCTCAGAGAAGTGAGAATTGTCCCAGCCTGGAAACATTCAAGGTCAGGTTAGATGTGGCTCCGAAAAACCTGATCTTGTTGAAGATGTCCCTTCTAATTGAAGGGGTGGTTGGACTAGATGATCTTCAGAGGTCCCTTCCAATGTGAACTGTTCTATTCTAAATGGTCTATGTTGTTTGTGGCAAATAATTCTAACACTTTCTAAATGAAATTCTTATAATATAAAAACATATTTTAGAGTTTAAAAATTCAATTTTCCCTAAACATTTGTTATATTTCAGATTTTGAAGATGTTTTACCATTAGAAAAAAAAAGATATATTTAGGACACGTTTTTTGATACAAAAAATTGCAGAGTAAAATTTGAATTTGTCATTGAAGATAGGCTGTATATACAGAATCATATTAGATTGGAAAAGACTTTTAAGATCATCAAGTGCAACCTTTAACCTAGCACTGCCAATCCACCACTAAACTATGTCACTAAGCACCATGTCTACATGCCTTTTAAAAACCATCAGGGATGGTGATTCAACTATGTCTCTGCAAAGCCTGTTTCAAAGACTGAAAACTCTTTAAGTGAAGACATTTTTCCTAATATACAATCTAAACCTCTCCTGGCACAACTTGAGGCTATTTACTTGGGAGAATAGACTGATACCCACTTCACTACAACCTCCTTTCAGATAGTTGTAGAGATTGATAAGGTCTCCCCTCAACCTGCCTTCCTTCAGGCTAAACAACCCCAATTCTATCAGCTGCTCCTCCTAAGACCCATTCTCTTGATCGTTCACCAGCTTCATTGCTCTTTTTTGGACACAATCCAGCACCTCACTATCTTTCTTGTAGTGAGGGGCCAAAACCGAACACAGTACTCAAAGGGCATCCTCACCATTGCCAAGTGCAGGAGGGTGGGTTATATGATCTTTCGAGGTCTCTTTCAACAGCTAAAATTCTGTGATTCTGTGACAACTGTTTCCCTAGTCATGCTGGCCACACTATTTCTCATACAAGCCAAGATCCTCTTGGCCTTTTTGGCCACGTGGGAACACAAATGGCTCATAATCAGCTGGCTGTCAAAGAATACACCCAGGTCTTCTTCAACCAGGCAGCTTTCCAGGCTCTCTTCCCCAAGGCTGTAGTATTGCATGGGGTTGTTGTGACCCAAGTGCAGGACCTGGCACTCAGCCTTGTTGAAGTTCATACAGTTGGCCTTGGCCCATCAATCCAGCCTGTCCAGATCCCTCCATAGAGCCTTCCTACCCTCCGGCAGATCAGCACTCCTGCCCAACTTGGTGTTGTCAGCAAAGTTACTGCGGGTGCACTCAACCCTCTTATCCAGATCATTAATAAAGATCTTATGCAGAACTGATCCCAATACTGAGCCCTGGGGAACACCACATTCCCCTGAAGTCAGACTGAAATGTATTTATTGCTTTTGATGCACAGAAAAAAATGTAAAAATGAACTTAGATTCAGTTGAAGAGAGGTTTTTGAATTCTTGTATTACTGAGAGTCAAAGTGGCAATGACAGACTATATTGGGATTTTTTTTTGAAAGGAACAACACAGAAACAGAATGTAATTCTGTTGGGTAAATACATGGTTAACCTACTTCACTAATTCACTGTGTAGTTCTCATTTCTCCTGGTAATCAGAGAAGAAGAAATTGCCCAAATTAAGTAAGAGAGAGGATATTTTTCTATGGAAAACAACATCAATTAACATGCAATAGACTGACATTTTTAGCTTGGTAAAGGAAAAAAGACAGATATGATAGTGGTCTACAAAATCATGAGCTGTATGCAGGAAGTGAAGGTAAAACTGTCATACAAAATAGAGTATTTCCTCTTCCTTCCATCACAAGTACTTGTGAGAAGCCAGTAAACTTATCAGGGAAATGATATAAATTGAGGTAAAAGAGAATTAATAACACACTAATGGTAGAAATGACTGCAAGAGCATGAAGATGAAAGTGTAAATGGTATTAAAGGGATTAGACAACTGGATGGAAAAGAGGTCCATTCATGTCTATTAAATTTTCTGGTCTGTATGTAATCCCTGCCTCAGGAAGTCCCTAAATCACTGACTGCCAAAAGCTGGAAATATACAACCAGAAAAAGTATTACTCTATACATGCCCAGTGTCTTCTACTCTTTCCCTAAGCAACTGCTACTGGTTCTATTAGAAATGAGTTGCTGAGCTAGCTGAACTTTTGGTCTCATCCAGTATGGTAGGTCTTGTACCTATGAGTCTCATAGCCCTAAATATTTACATATGAATTAATTCTATTTGTTTAACCTGATCTTGACCTTAAATGAGGGCATTAAAGTAGCTTGTGTTCCCAAGTAATTAAAATTCTAGTTCTCACAAATGTTCAGGTTTTCACTTTCCAGGAATGCCAGGCCAATGGACAAAGTCAGTGTTCATATGGATGTACAGGTTACCAAAATATAGATCTTGAATTATGATAAATAGCAGAACATCCATCACCACCACCACAAACCCAAACAAACAACCAAATAAAAAAGCTGGTATCACTTGTTTTTTCACAAGCAAAAATTATTTTTGTAAATGGCCCTTCCATACTCAACCTGAGGTCTGGACTCATCTGTGCAAGAAGCTGCTGACAGACAGCACAAAATGGCCTGAGTTGAATCAAAACTCTGCAACCTTTGTTGTTGTGGCTTGTTGGGTTTTTGATTCCTACAAGGACATAGTACTTTAAAATATCTTCTATATACGCTTCTATTTGTAAGAGATGATTCTGCAATGTGCTGTTAAAACAGAAAAAGGAAAGGGAAACAGAATGCTCCTATTAAAATACTGCCAGCCCATATGGTCAAACTTATTGTGTGCTAAGCCATAAGGTGAGCTACAGATTTGAGGTGTTTGTTCTCAACTTGAAGGCCTGGCTCTGCATTCTTGACTAGAGCCATTTGCTTCTTGATATATTGATTTAATTTGAGTTATAACCTTCTGAGGAAATTCTAACTTGTATAAGATAACTTTAAAATCTTACAAATTTCCACTTCCGATTTTTATTTAAACCTTAACACTTGGTCAGTAAAACTTAGACAAAATATTCCCCCATCAGAATAGATATATATTTATCGAGATTAAAATTACTTTCTAAGTTATGATGGTTGGATATTACCAATTTCTGATAGACTGTCTGGCTGTCAACATTACCAATGTTCTCTCTGTATTAACCTCCAGCCAGCAGATGGGCTGGGAGACATTCAAGAATCCTACAGTTGGCAGACTTCAAGGCCGAAGCTTTGTGGTTTGCTAGAGGACTCCTTAACACCTAATCAGCAGGGTTAGGGTGGATGAAGTTTCCAAGAGCATTAAAGCTCCCTTTATATGCCAAGCAATAAGCTGCAGTGAAGCCAGAGACCCTTTACACAGCACTAATTTCCAGTTTTGCCTCTTTCTTTAATTTTTTTTTTCCCCCAAAGGTAATTGTGACTCTTCAGTTTTACTGGACCATTAACAAACAGACTGAAATTCATTGCTTGATCATGAGTGATTGTCTCAGACTTTCTACCTAATGCTTAACTTGTTGCAACGGTTTTACCCCCAAACACTTCTGAAGCTTGTTGACTCTATTCAAAGCACTTTGCAGCTGTGCTCTGGCAGGGGAGAAGAGCTGTTATTATGTGTTGGGGTCTGAGATGCTGGTAGTTGGTAGACCAACATTTCTGCAGCATATTGTTTAATGAGGGTAACGATGCGCTCCTTTCACTGGGCTTAAAAGATATTTCCTATGCATTTGTGAATAGTGGGCTCTGAAAACAAAAGACACATGTTCAGCCTCAACTTAAAGCTCCTGCAGTTAGGTACTGAAGTGATTAAAAAGGAATTAAAAATAAACAAAATACACATATGGAGGCTGACAACTGCTAAGTGGTATCAAAGTAACAGTAAAGTAATTACGTTTTGCTTTCAAGAAAGTTTGCGTTGATGAAATTTTTTCTATACATGAGATAGCTAAATTTGGTGGCTTGTTTAAATATTCATTTATGGCACCTGTTTTCAGTGTTCTTTGGCCATTATTGTAGTGTGGGAGAATTTGGTTTTCTTGGGTTTTCTTTTTGGTTTTGTTTTTAACAAGGACCTACAAAGGACTGACAACTTTCAAATGCACTGAAGTTTGTAAGTAACTTGCAAGAAATGAGTATATGACATGGTTGCATAAAAATACTGGGAGCTTTTGGTTTTTGTCACACAACACAGGCAGTGAGCTCTCAAGCTGCTGACATAAACGAAAATTTCAGCCAACTCTCAGGCTACTAAACTGATTTTGGCAGAATCAGGGAAAAGTATAGCCACCTAAGCAAGAGAAGGCCAAAGTTTGCCTAATTGCTGATTGCTATAAACTTTATCTGCAATTTGAGTCAGACCTCTGTAGATTGGCAGCAGGAAGAGGGAAAAACTGCTTGGCATGGTGTAACATTGAGTGTTGCTAAAGTTAACACAAAAAAATTTAGATATTTCTGTACTTCCTAAGGTGGGGAACTGAAGATGTTACTTCAGGAGATCACAATCTAAGAGTGTGATGGGAAATTGAAAAGAGGTTTTTATGAAATCTAGGAACTGTCATTCTTTTATTTACCCCACTTGCTGAATATCACTCTCTGTCAAGTTTAAAAGCATCATTTGTCATACTCTGTTGATGTTAAAGTAATGTTTGGGCTGGAAGTGTTAAAGTCATTAGCACATATGTTTGGACCATACAGAATCAGATCTTTACCGGACAGAGTTCTTATTATTTAGATGTATATTAAGAAGAAGGATCAGGGGAAGATCCTAGCAAGAAACTTACTGAATCCATTAAGTTTAATTTTCCTCTGAACGATTAACAGCCAGAAATCCTGGTGTCCCGATGTCTTCCGAATGGTACTTTGTATTTAAAAAACATAAGACTTGAAAAAAATCCATAATCCCCTTTGTTAATATTTGTCCAACCTCAAACAAAATACATTCAGCATTAAAATTCCCATTTCACCATATTACAGCTTTAAAAATTTTTCCCAGTGTTTCCTATTTTGTCCATAGCTCCCAGTCTGGGGATCAGCACATGATACAGTATATCATGACTATATGACATAATAGTATATCATAATGACACATGAGAGGATATTGTAACAGTTCAAACCTGAGCATTTTTTTCTTACATCTTTTGTGTTAGAGAACTTTGGCAAAACTTTGTAAATTAATGGTCCTGCAATAGCAAGAGGAAGAATGTGACAGGTGTCAGCAGCTTAGGGAGTCAGCCTCTGTCATTCTATTTAAAGCATGTTGTTGCCTTGTACTGCTATGAATGTGTATTCCAATGGAGGTACAACACAATAAAGTAGTTTTCTGCATCTGTAGAAGGCACTGATAGGACTAAGGAAGTGATAGGCAGTTCATTGTGATTTCAGTGCTTGCTGAGTCTGGAAGTCAAACCCTAAACTGAAAATGTTGGCATAGTTTTCTAAGCACAAAGAGTTACAGAAATCATGTAATATCAGATCAGGACATACTGGTGTTAATTGTATGATGGCTCCCTAGATTTTACACATCTTTGAACTCTAAGGGGGAAACCACAACATATTTTTAGTCTGTGTTAAGTAGAACTTGCCTGATAAAGACTGTTTTGATAAAACCTTTGCATCAAAATATCTGAAACTGTTGAGAAGTATGGCATCAATCCAACATAAGATAGAAATTAAATAGCATGACTGCCAAGTAACTAATTTCAGGAATTCACTTGTCCACAGATTTTACAACAAGATCTGTTGATTTTGAGATCATTAGATTTATTGGGCACTGGAGGGGAGGAAAGGAAAAAAAAAAAGAAAAAAGAGTGAAACCTACAGCTTTTGTAAGAAGTAATGTGAAAGTACCTTTGGATTTAAGTGTCCAAGCTACTAGTCCTGTGGCAACAGGAGCACCAGTGGCAATGATTCTATAAACAGCTGTAGTTGCAGCAAGAGTCTGAGCTATCTTTTCCTACCTCCAGAATCCCTGGCTGAACTCCCTGACATTAAATAGTTCTTCAGTGACATGAATAAAGTGAAATGGAAAGTGCTTGAGTGGAGAATGAAATGCCTCTAGGAACACAGAGAGTAAGCACACTCCTTATTAACTCAGCTCTTGCTGAGTTTGAAAATCTTCATCTTTTCCTCCGGGTAAAAAAGAGACAAAGCATTTTATTTGTCCAAACAAGTTTAATTACATACTAGTTTTGCAACACTGTTCCCCAAAACAGCTCAGTGAGTTTTTGCCTCTTCAACCCCGTCTACTCTTGGATATCTCAAACCTACCACAGTGGTTTATAGTCTATCAGGGAATTAAGTTATTATGTGACTGGGATCAATTTCCAAATTGCTTCTCCAGAGTATCATCATACCTAAATGTGAAAAAGAAAAAAAATAATAACAGGTTTTACTTTGTCAAAGAAGTAATTTTGAATCGCTAAGGTTCCAATGTCACCCCTATACCAGATGTTTGGACTTAGGCTATTAAAAAAAACAACAGCAACAAAAAAACCAACCAACCAAAAATCTGATCTATTAATTCTTGACATTGTACTTCCCTGCCTCACAAAGAAATTGCAAGGGTCAATTGCTTCCTTGACTAGGAGCTTCTGAAAAATAGTGATCATACTTATGAAAGCCCTCCTCAAAAAAAAGTCTTGCTAACAAAATATGTGACAGCAAGCAGCATAGAATTTAGCTTTGAAACTGTGTCTGCCACAGTAGACTTACGTACTATGTGCTGTGCAGGACGGTACAGGCACTATGAACTGGGCAGCACATTTTTTGTACTGTTTTCTGACAAGCCATTTTCTGATTTGAGGAAACTGGAGGGAGCACTGATAATGAGAGTGGATATTTTTATCAGTCAATCTGAAGAAGCAAGCAGCAAAAGTCTAGAACTTATTTTACTTGCTGTTAAAGATTATCATGGTGTTGTTGGATTACTTCCCCAATCTCTTTGGATGTTACAGAAAGAGTTATTGTGGTCATTTGCAGTGCGAATTACTTATATTCAACTAATGATCCTCATAAGTCCCTTATCTACTCTCCTGACAAGAACCAAGGGACATTCATGCCACTGAATTATGCCAGAACATACAGAACTTCGGTGAGGGCAGGCAGAAGTCAAACTAACACATGTAGCCACCATACACCTACAGTACACCAACTACACGTGTACTCTGGTCACTAGCAGTGAAGTAATTTGAGGGATTGTTTTTCTGTCTACCTACCTCCTGAATGCACTGTATGGGAGACATAGCATCCCAGAACAAATAGAGGAACATCTACATACACAGAATATGTTTGTAAAAAAATACATAGATCATCCTGTACTGGTCTTGTGATCTAATGTTTATGCAGATATTCTGCCTGTAACTTTTCAGTATGTCCTACATATGTCCTACATTGTATGAGAACAATGATGAATCAGCCAGGCATAAGGATTCCCAGTCACCTCAGTTCTTGATGTTTGTTTTTTTTTTAAATCACACTTGATTTAGTCCCCTTTGGGTGGAAGGGCCTTTTTGCTTTTAAATGGTCCTGTAGACAAGCTCAATAAATTTTACAGGAATACATTATACATGAAATATAAAAAAAAAAGAAGAGCAGACAAAAATATTAACTCTAAATTGGGAAGAAATTCTGACCACTGAGCATCCTTCTAGGACAAAGAGGGAACATTTGGTGACATATTCTGCTGTCTGTGCAATGAGTAAGTTTCCTATGAACTAACTCAGAGAAAAACAGCATGGGATTGTTACTTGGAAACAAAATCACACTGGCTTGAACAAGGTCTTAAGTAAATGCTTAGCTTTAGGAATGCAGTTAAAATCTCTCTGGACCCAACTACGTGCTCAAAAGCTTTGCTGAATCAGGTTCATGATACAATGAAGAGACCCTATTCCTCATTTTCCTTCTCTGCCAGAGAATTCTAAGAAAGGTATTCTAGGAGAAATGCAGTTCAACAGAGAACTAATTAAAGTTTATACTTGTGAATATTTCTCTCAGGCTTCTGAATAACAAACCTGTGGCTTGTGAAAACTTGTCAGAAAATCAAGGTGTTTCTTCTTTGGAACATGGAATGTAGAATTACTAGATTTTTTTATATTTTACAAAATTATTTAAAAGTTATTTAACTTTTGACTTCTTTCATTTCTACCACAGTGCATAGGGGGTGATGTTCAATTACCAGCCTGTGGCTGTCTGTGCTCCTCAGGTCCTTGGTTTTCAAGCCGAACTGCCTCCTGGCTAATGCCCCCCTTTATATACTGGGGAATAAAGTCATACAGTATGGAATATCCCATTGGCCAGTTTGGGTCAGCTGTCCTGGTTGTGTCCCCTCCCACCTTCTTGGTCACCTCCTGCCTTCTTGCTGGCAGGGCAGTATGAGAAGCAAAAAAGTCCTTGGCTACTTGACAACAACTAAAAACATCAGTGCGTTATTAACATTATTTTCATCCTAAATCCCAAACACAGAATGACACCAGCTACTAGAGAAAAAAAAAATTAACTCTATCTCAGCCAAAACAAGGACAATAAGTTTCTTTGCTCAGCTGAGTTCAGACACTTGCTGCAAAATGATGAATAGCTGGTGTCAGAGCTAAAAATAACAGCACTTTTTAAAATGACCATGTCCCATCTTGACATTAGTCATTTCTACGGCATATTACATTTTGCCTGAGAGATAACCACCTTTATCAAGTTACAATAGCAGTAAGGTGGTGTAATTTTTTACCCCCCCCCCCCGCCTTTTTTTTCCCTCTTGGATATCCCAGCCACAATACAGATGTTTGATCATTGTTTAAACCAACAAGTGGTTATATATGTCTGTGTGTATATACATAGCTGAATTAAGAAACAGAGTTTTCATATTGTCAACAATGTTCCTAGTACCAACAATAGAAAAGGAGAACTTCAAAAATTTGCTCGCTTCACCCTCAATAATAACTTAAAATGGATATGATTTCACAGCCTTCAGAGATGTGAGAGGCTAGACACTTGCTCCTCTCCTTCCATGAGCTCAGGCATGGGGACAGGTGGGAATATTAATCCAAAGAGTGTGCCCAGCTGTGAGAAAAATGTGAAGGAGAATACAGAATGGAAGCTGTTCTGGCTCTTTCTCTACTGCTACTTATACTCAAGATAAAGAATGTGTGAAGAAAAAGATCAAAATAAATGGACCCAGCACTGAAAAGAACTCAACATCTCAACTTGCACTGAAATCAATATAAGTTGTGCATCACTGCACTAAAAAAACTTGGATTTATCCTCCTCCATGTCAGAGCAGGGGCACGATTCTCCCACTGCAGTTAGTTTCTGGGGTCTGTTCCTAGTGTGGCCAGTCCAGCCCCCATGTCCTATTCCAGCATGATGTGTGGGATAGAAGGGCTATCACTAACGGCAAGGTCTAACCCAGAAGTTACAATTGAGTCACACTTTCTTTATGAGCATTTTATTTTCCTAAACACTGCAGCATATCAGTAACCTCTAATTCACACATGCCTCTTTCTTCCTAGACTGATAATTAGATATTGACATGACTATTTTTGTATTAGTCTTCTAAAACTATAGAGTAAACAGTGCCTAAGATCACAAATATGCATGGAAATAATCAAACTACAAAAGCAACTCAAATGTTCTGGTTTATTTGTATTTCTCCAGATAAGCTTAGAAAATGCTAATACAAACTTTCTCATCTTCAGGGCAGCAATAACATCCATTCTGGAGGACCTTTCAGACTCAATTAGCTGGTTCACTGACTCATGAAGTATGCATGTCTAAATGTTGCATTTTGATCTGCATTTATGTTAAATTATAAATATAAAACAATCCAAATGCAATGGAAAGTTTCAAAATAATAAACAGCCAACCAAAAATCCATGCAGATAATGATGGATCTATATAAAGAGATGAATCATGAACTGGTGATTTTTTTTTCTTTTTATCTTTTATTTTTCTGAATTGCCATAAATGCTTTTAACCATAGAATTATCCAGTCTTTAAAAAAGATAGTGTCAACACACTTCTGTACTGTTTTGTTGCTCCTATTGACTTTTCCTGCAGTGCATTAGCACTATTAGCTTATTCACTAAGTGATCTAACTCTTGTCATAAGTGACTCTCTCATTCTCTCCATTTCTTTGCTCAAGATTTTTTCCCCCCTGAAATAGAAACATACAGGTATAACCTCTAAACCACAAAGAATTCTAGTTTCTACACAAAGAACAACACTCTACACAAAAGACAAGGAGCTTTTAATTTTAATTTCTCTAAGTTTAGAGAAAAATAAACAACAGTAGGCATTGGATAGTACCTCAAAATTATTGTTTTGTCTGGTTTTATATTTACTCAGCCCACCATTGTACAAAACAGCCCCTAAAAGTCTTAACTCTTTGAAGAAGCTCCTCTTCATGCTCTTGAAGATATATAATTTTGGACTCAGTATTGACCTAATATTCATCTTCATGCTCTTCATCCAGGGAACAGCCTTGGCTGAGAAATTAATCATCTTGGCAGTAATATATAGAACAGGTCTATATCCCTACGTAGTTCTGACTGGAATACGTGCAATATCACCAGTTTCTTCAATCAACAAAGATATTGGGGGGGCTAGTGTGAGAACAGGTGCTTTTGGCAGTTGTTAAGAAGAGGTTCTAGTGACAGAGATACAACTTCCCATTATTACTTGTGAATGTATTTACATGTGGATAACTTAAACTCTCTAGTATCTGGATCTAGAAATTTAATACCTCTTCCAAATGGGACCACAGTATTACTAAGGTAATAATGTTGAACACTATAAAAAGAGATCAAGGTTAAATAAAAGGAAGCTAACACTCCATCCACTGACAGTGAGTGATTGTCCTTGAGTGCCTGCAAGCCTGTTGTTACAGTACAGCCTGGCCAATTCGTGACAGGATTTGGGTACCAGCCTAAATATTCTATCACCAAACCCATATTGTGTCCCAAAAACTCTGTAAGCTTTTGGTTCTTGCTCATTTTAAAGTGGATGTTCACAACTGAAAAAAAAAAAAAGCAAGTATATTTTAGGTCACTACACGTGATGTTCTGCCCTACTCTTAGCCTTGCTCTTCACTGTAGGCATTAAGCTGTAACTCAGTATTCCCATTTGTCTTCTGTGTAACTAAGTATCCCAATTTTATCCAAAATCAAAATTATTCCAGCAGCCAAAAATGGAATGTCATTTGGGCTTGAAGACATTCCAGGCCTCATATTCATGATTTATTATACCACAGTGCCTTCTTATCACTGCAGCTCAGGAATGAAATGAGTAAAGCAGCTGGACCAGTTACAAATACAAAAAAACCCCGCCCTTAGCCCATTACCCCTTCAAGGGGTAGGTAAGTACAGGGTACATAAGTAAGCATGTCTACACTGCTAAGCGAGCATGACGAAGTGCAGAATGCCGGGAACTGATCAGTGGCAGGATAACCTACTTTCTTTTTCTCCTGGGAAGTTTTTGCATTCACTCTTACACTTTTCCAAAACTTTTTTCCTTAATTGCTAGAACCAAATTTGGCTGTAAAATCAATCTAGCTGAAATGTATACTCTCATGTCTACAACATTCTGTTGAATAATGCAGTAATTATCGTAGAACTTAAATAAATTTGTAGATGAGTTTCCTGTCATAAAGAGACAGATAATTTTTGTGAAAGTGCTGTTATTGGAAGGGCTCTTCACAACTGCCCTGTTTTGTCCACACATCTGTAAAGCACACTGAAAGAAAAGAGGAAGGAGGAAACAAGAAGGGGGAAAAGAGGCAGGGGGAATGAAAATAGAAATGGGAGTAAAGGAACAATATTGTGAGATTGATCTCTGAAAGTTTTAAGGAGAAAGTTCACATGTAAGTTGCACGTTGAACTACTAGTATCCCCCAGAATCACAGGGCCATCCTTCTATTTAGCCACATATGTCAAAATTGGGATTTTCCCTTTAATGAATATTTATTAAAGTTTAATGGATAGACATAATGCAGTCTCATGTTTTTTGTAACAATTTTATCCTTTGCCCGTTAAATCTCTTTTCAATCCATAAGTAAATGTGTTAGAACTTGCAAAGTAATACAGCACTTAGTATGAAGAAAAATTTCACTGTTTGCCTTTAAAGAGGCATTAGATCCTGAAGTCTGACTCCAAGGTGTCTAATTCACAAAGTAATAAATGATACATAAGTTTTAGTATGGGCTTAAATCTTTTTCTAAGTGCACAGAAATAAGGTTCTATTCTGCAAAATATATTACTGGAATTTCTGGATAATAGCACTGGTAGTGACATGGAAAACAATAGGTAACCACTTAATGCAAGGAGGACATAAATATCTGTCCTGTTCAATTTTGCACCAACTTGACTGATAGGAAACTGTTCTTTTGTTCCTTAAACTCTAAGAAGGGCAGCTTTTCTGACTCTGATGGGTCCTGCTTACAATCATGCTCATATTAATTTTACACCATTACATTAATTCATATAAATTAATCTCAGACTTAAAACCATGCTGGTATTTGCTACTTTATTCTGGCTTGCAAAATGCCTTCTCAGATGGTCCGTGACTGTTGCAGACTGTTTTAACCTAAAATGGAGAATATTGCCTCAATTTATCTGGTCAGTGAAGCTCTCGAACAGACGATGTCAGAGGTTGTCACCTAACTCTTAAAACGGTGCTTAGAACTTCTTATTTAAAATAGTAGTTGTTATTAGCCTTGTTCTGCCTTGTTTTTCTGCTAGAAATAGAACGTCAAAGCCAGATACAAGCCAGAAATCCAAATACCAGACAGAAATACTTCCCTGTGGATGTAGGCACATATTGGAAAAGAGCTAGAAAACTGCAGGAAACAAATGAAAGGGAAATAAATGACAGCAGCTTCTTAACCATCCATTGTAATAACATCCTTGTTTGTCATTACAGGGCAGCAGAGCATGCTTTAACTCATGTAAAGAACAGTCTGCATAGGGAGTAGAAGTAGGATTTGTCTGACAGTAGACACCACCTTGATTTTATGAAGGAATGCAAACGTGATCTGGTGAATTGAACACACTTACCAGATATAGTATATTCTTGTTGAAACTATCTTTTTTTTTTTTTGTACACTGAAAGCTACTTGTTCAGGAACTTTTGATAGAAATGCAATATACTGTACATTTTGCTTTCTGGTTTATTAATCCCAAAAGCCTTTAGTATGGAAACTATATTCTATTTTCTGCTGTTGAACAAAAATGCATCCTATTCAGTGAAAAATATGAAACTTGTTAGAATTTTTTCAGCATTGCCTGATGTCTTCTCCCCCTTTGTTTCCCCAGGGAAACTGTTCTGTTTTTTTGGTGCTCAGCTTACATGTTAGTCCATTCCCAACAGAGCTTTTTATTTTCAAATAGAACATAATGTAGAAATTGGTAAGCTAGCTCCAAAGGTCCCAGAGCTGTGCTACGATGAGACTGCACCTCAGCAAATGAAAAAGACCTTTCTGGGTCAACTGTATTCTGACTTGTTTCTACTGTACTGCTTCTGGTTTTGGAGCCTGGAAACAAGGGATGGCTGTGACCAGTATTGGTAAGTTAATGCCCTTCTTTGGATCAAATCTGTATCCGCCTAGTAAATACTGTGATGATCAGACACATATAATGTGTTTGATACCACATTGCATCATTGTGTCCAGTTCTGGGCTCCCTGGTATAAAAAAGACAGGGACCTCCTGGAGAGAGTCCAGAGAAGGGCTACGAAGATGATTAATGGCCTGGAGCATCTCCCCTATGAGGACAGGCTGAGATAGCTGGGACTGTTCAGTCTAGAGAAAAGAAGATTTAGGGAGGACCTAATTAATGTTTATAAATATATTAGGCAGGTGATGCAGGGGGAATTGGCCAGCCCCTTTTCAGTGGTCTGTAGGGACAGGACTAGGGGCAATGGCTGTAAACTGGAGCACAGGAAGTTCCGCACCAACATGTGGAAGAACTTCTTCACAGTGAGGGAGATAGAGCAGTGGAATAGGCTGCCCAGGGAGGTGGTGAAGTCTCCTTCTCTGGAGATATTCAAGACTTATCTGGACGCCTATCTGTGTAATATGGGATAGGGAGCCTGCTTTGGCAGGCGGGTTGGACCCGATGATCTCTCGAGGTCCCTTCCAACCCCTCCGATTCTGTGATCATCTTTATACAGAAAATGTAGATACCAAATGCAGGAGAGCTCTAGGGAGCTTTACAAAGTAGAGTAGCCAATTCAAAGAGCTATGAATTTCAGTGGAACCTGGGCTGTACTTTTATTGGAATAAGATGTGGGACACAAAAATTTTGCAAAGTCCATTTAATTCTTGCTAGAGGCATTGCTAAACTTATCAGTAAATAAGGGATATGACAACTTTACTACCCGTGTGTCCTTAGGAAGTCTCATGGAGAAATTAACTCTATTCTCTTGAAAGCAATTTGACACAGTTCTAGTTTGCACACATCATAAAGAAAAAGCAAAGATACTTACTAGCTATGACATCTGATATGTTAGATCATTTAAGACTTGCCTTAGCAGATTGTGTAAGGGATATTAACTTTAAATACCTTTTCTACTGAATGTCCAAATAAATTTAATGTTATCAAGGTGATTAATTCACTCTCAACAAAAGCCATATTAATTCAAAGGCATTTCTATCAGATCAGATAAAATGAATGGCAGGCCAGAAGAAATGTTAGCAGTACTGAATTACTATCTTGGAATCAGAAACAAAATGTAGGATAAAATACATTTAAACTTTTTATTTTTTTACATTGTTATTACATATCTTACATAGCAACTTGATTTTAGAAAGCTTTAGGACAGTAATTGTGGAATCAGGTTGGGTTTTTTTTATTAAAAAAAACATTATCAGCTGCTGACAGTTCAGTTTCTAAACCGCTTCAAGAACATTTTAGTAGGACCCATGGCTGTATCACATCATTGGAGATTATTAATTACAGAGGTTTCCAAATTGTTACTGACTACAACTTTCACTTAATCTGATACTTTTAATTTTAGGAAGGTCATTTACTCAAACCATCAGGGGTAGATTCAAATGACAAAACACCTAACAGAGGTGTCAACAGAGCTCCTCTTCTTCACTCACATGAATATAAGATGCCTTTGGTCATAAATACTACACTTTGCTCTCAGCATCCTGATGTCACAGTCTGGCCATTAACATGTTCTGGCTGCAATCCCTGACGTGCTTTTGAAGGGCAAACCTACTTCATCTTCAAGACATAGAATATTAGGATATTACAAGAGAAAAACAGGGATGAAAACAAAAGTTCATAAACTATGATTCTTTTGCCATTGTGTGGCAAAATTTGAAACAGGCAGTAATATTTAATCACACACCAACAATCAATTAGCAATGTTTGCTGGGGGCAGTGGTGTGTGTGTGTGGAGCAGGCTGCATTGCAAACAGTGCCTTCATTTCTGTTTACATACAAATTGTTAGAGAGCTTACCACAACAGGACTGAAGTTCTTAACTGTGAACAGTAATCAAAGCATTTTTTTTAACTAACCTTACTTATTTTTGTTTCATGCAGGTTCAGAGGCAGAGGATGAGTTCATAGAATCATAGAATCATAGAATCATAGGGGTTGGAAGGGACCTCAAGAGATCATCGGGTCCAACCCCCCTGCCAAAGCAGGCTCCCTAGGAAATATGGAGTTGCTCCATTATAAAATGTTTTTTCTGTTTTAATTATCAGAGTAATGTGATAATCAGACAATTAGTATTGCAATAATTGTAGCTATTGGTATTAATAGCCATATTAGCAATACAAGCACAGTATCAAGAATCAAGCTATCTATTAATTTTGTGGAAAACATGCAATGCTTTTACAGTTATAAGAAATGAAAGAGAGAAAGAATTTAAACCTCTTTTTAAGTCAGCTGTTGGCTCTTCGCAATCACAGTTTCCAACTGTTTTTAAGTTTATCCATTCATTATTTGTTTATATTGTTTTACACAGACTGTTCAAATGGGTTTTAGAAAAGTTTTTTTTCTTGCTGCAGACATTTAAAGGCAAATAAAGAAATACAGCAGGACAAAGCCCACTTTTTTATTTAGTTCAGCATACAATGGACCTTGCTCAAATATATTGAATATATTAGTTACATCTGCAGCATTTTCCCTGAAAATATTATTGATATATATATATGTGTGTGTGTGTGTGTGTGTGTGTGTGTATGTAATTATGGAGTATGAAGGCTAGGCAAGACGTTATTTACCCTTTTCCTTTAAAATAGCCTTAATAGTTTCTTTGTGGATTGGATAAAGAAGCTGTTCTGCTCTCAAGCTTAATTGGACCGAGATCAATTTTCTAAGAAGTAAAAACCATGTTAATCATTAAACAAAAAGGAAAAGGGAATGGAGACAGAGCTACGAACTTCCTGCTGTACAAAAGGCATAGAACTTGGCAATTCAGCAGAAGAACCTGGTTTTCTTTAAGGCTATTAAAAAAAAGGCTCTGGCTTCAGTGATAGCAGGCTCAAGATATGTCTCAGGTAAGACTCCAAGATAAAATGTGACACTAAAAGTTGGCCATCTCTCATGGGAAGCTGAGCTCTTTCCACTTCTGTAGGAGGTGGTAGAGCTTTGTTTTTTACAAGAGACATTTTGCTCTTCCACTGGAGGCAGAGCTAATTTAGAATTACCAGAAACCAGAAATGCCAAATCCCTATAGATTCGGTGCTACATCACAAGGTTATAGCTTTTGATCAATACACAAAATGAGAACAGATTTGTTTTTAAATAGGTATTTTCTCAAATATATGTTTTTAGAGTGAAAATACACTATTCACTGACACAGTAAGTCTGACAGCTGACCAATTACATTGTGAATTTTCTTTTATAAGCTATGGCACAAATTGATAGCTTTGTCCAAGTATAAGTAAGAAGAATTCCATTTAATGTTTTGAGTCTTTTTACTGGGTCATCTACTGAATATGTTGCTATAGTGGAAACAAGTTTCTTTATCTATATTTGAAGTGCTAGAAGCCACTAACAGATTCTTTAACTTTCTGTTGTACTATAACTCACATGCATGGAAAAAGTTTTATCTACTTCATAGATCTTATACAAAAGGAATCTTAAACAAATATGAGAATGAAATCACATACAGACAATTAAAAAGAAATCTCTTCTTTGATTTTATTAACTTCCTGTAATTCTCTATACCTGTCTATCCAAATGACCAGTAACTAGAAATGCCAAATCCTTACAAACTTGATGCTATGCTACTAGGCTACAGCTTTTAATCAACACACAAAATGAAAGCCATTCGTTTTTGTAATCATCATTTTTCTCTGGGATAGGCAGCTTCCCCACAACCACCTCCAAGGTTGTTCTGGGCCTGCTGTAGAAACACAACAGCTTCTTTCCAAGTGTAGCAATCACAGTTTAAGTTTTCTGTAAGTGTTCTTCTTTTGGCTTGATGTTTTGACTCTGGGTTAAATCAAACTGCTTAGCATGGAAGGGAGATCACAAACTCTTGTTATTCCCAGAAAACAGTGAATGGTCAGCTGTCCTTTAGGTTTTCTAGGAGTGGTCAAAGGTTTTAGGAGTTGTCTTAGGTTTTCTTTGGTTTGTCTTGGTGTTTTGTTCCTCCACACAAAAGGTGGCTTTCTAACAATTCCTTTGCAGATCACTATCTCCTTTCCATGGATAATGCTGACATTATCCTGAAATCTTAAACCTGCAGATATTCTCTAGTGCTCATTTACTTGCTTTATGGGAACCACACAGACCTTACTGTCATATTTTCTCTGCACTGAATCATTATTTTTCATGACACACTGTGGCTTTTGAAATTATTGCCTTCTTTAATGGAGAGAGGTGCTATGGTATAGCACAGAAAATACACTCATGGAAATCCAGGCCTGTAGGAGATAACTGAACGGAAGATACACAAACTATAGCTCCCAGTGGAATACTATAATGACACATAAAAATCCTAGTACTTGCAGAGCTCTTTCAAATCTTTGGACCAAAAAAAGCCCCCAACCCTATTCCTTTTTGTTTGATACTACCATGCAAAAAACAATTTTTCAACCTACTCTGTTATTTATATGATTTAATGAGCATGCAATCTCCTTGACGCATTGTTGGCAAGAGAATACATTCTGACTGGTGTTTGCTATCAAGGGATATGCAAACACTCTCTTTATTTTTTTTGAAAGTTGCTTATGTTATTAACACTTCCACAGTATATGGTCAGGCAAACTTTCTTTCAGTAAAGGTTTACTGGGGAAAAAAATGGAGTCGTACTTAATTTTTTTACACTTTTCTGTGCTTTTGTATATACCCTAGGTTCAAAGAACTGCTTGGGCAGTTCTACAAATCCACATTAAATAAAACCAACAAAACCCCTGCAAAACATCACAAAAAACAGTACAGATATATTGAGCCTTGCATTTTTTTCCCCACACATTAATATAAAATAGGCTAAGAAAATAAAACCTTCTGTCTCCAAAGCCAAAAATACTGTGTCAAAATCACACTAATGCAAATCCTTCACATTTGTATCTTTTTTTAAATTAAATTTTTATTATTCCAATGCAATGATTGTTAGGGATTTGGTTTTTTTCTTGGTGTTGTACTGATGAGTATTTTTAACTGAAAAATAACTATTTTAGAATAAGACAAAAGAAAAAATTATATTTTTTTAACCTGTCAAATAGCCACGCAATAGCATTGGAAACAACAGAAACTCAATGTTCAACAGAGTCACCTGAATTAAAGAATACCGAAATAGTGTGGTTGTATCATGCACTTCTTATTGCTGTTCACAATGAAACTGAGCATTCATTGGAAACTGTAGATACAGAATTGTTTTAAAGGATAGCAAGTTTGCGGATGACACCAAGCTGAGTGGTGTGGTTGACACCCTAGAAGGAAAGGAAGCCATCCAGAGGGATCTTGACAGGCTGGAAAGATGGGCCTGGGGTAACCTAATGAGGTTCAACACTGCCAAGTGTAAGGTGTTGCACTTGGGCCGGAAGAATCCCAGACAGAGATACAGACTGGGAGATGAGCTTCTTGAGAGTAGCCCTGCTGAGAAGGACCTGGGTGTCATGGTAAATAAGAAACTTAACATGAGCCAGCAGTGCGCTCTTGCAGCTCGCAAGGCCAATGGTATCCTGGGCTCCATTAGAAAAGGGGTCCCAGCAGGGACAGGGAGGTGATTGTCCCTCTCTACTCTGCTCTCGTGAGGCCCCATCTGGAGTACTGTGTCCAGATCTGCGGCCCCCAATACAAGAAAGATGTGGAACTGTTGGAGAGGGCTCAGAAGAGGGCCATGAAGATAATTAGGGGGCTGGAGCACCTGCCCTACAAAGAAAGGCTGAGGTAGCTGGGCTTGTTCAGCCTGGAGAAGAGAAGGCTGCGGGGGGACCTCATTGCAGCCTTCCAGTACCTGAAGGGAGCTTATAGACAGGAGGGGCTTCAACTTTTTGAAAGGGTCGATAATGGCAGGACTAGGGGGAATGGATTAAAACTAAAGGAAGGAAGGTTTAGATTAGATATTAGGGGGAAGTTTTTTACAGAGAGAGTGGTGAGGTGCTGGAACAGGCTGCCCAGAGAAGTAGTGGATGCCCCGTCCCTGGAAGTGTTCAAGGTCAGGTTGGATGGGGCCCTGGGCAACCTTGTGTAGATCCAGGCCTGGAGGTTGGTGGCCCTGCCTGTGGCAGGGGGGTTGGAGCTCTATGATCCTTGGTGTCCCTTCCAACCCGGACCATTCTATGATTCTGTGATAGCAATACATAACAGGAATGTATAATGTGACAGTTCTCTGGGACAGTGCCACCTGTGGCTAGACATTTTCTGCAATGCTTAGTTTAGTGATGCTCTAGTTTAAACCTTTAAATTAAGGCTTTGAGGATTACTTCCCCTCCTAACAGAAATTTGAAGGGAACACTTTCTAACGCAAGCACTTCCTTATGGAATTGTTAGAATAGAAATTCTACTTCTAAACCATGAATATTCCTCTATAATCCAAGCAGATTAAGGAATTACATATTTGAAAGCAAACTCAGATGATTAGGCTAAGCTACCCTACTCCATAGGTAATAAGAAAATCAAACTGTGTTGTCTTCTAGGAAGTATTAGATATTTATAATCCAGAGTGCATCTTTAAAAATAGAGTCTGTAACAGCCAATATGATTGCAAACTAAAAATAAAAATGCTTTCAAATATTAGGAATAAAACCAATTTAGAGTGTACTGTTGTATTTCTTCCATCTTCTCTGAGACAATTTAAATTAATCTTATGACTTTGGTGATTTCAGAAGCAATCTAGATTCACGTTTGCAATTAATAGACACTAGCGTCTGGGAATTGCTGGTTTGGGAGTGCAAACACTTATTTAGATAACCTATACATTTATATTTCTTATTAAGTACCTTTCCAAAAAAATCAATATGGCAATTAAGGCAGATGATAGGGTAATCTTAAGTAATTAGCAATTGATCTTCAATTGCAAGAAAAATACTAATAGGCTTTTCTTTTTATTACAGCTCTAGCTGGACAAGCCTTTTGCCAGGAATATGAAAGCCCCAGGCAAAATTAAAGGATAATTTTTATTACATCAATTTGAAAAGGAAAGAAACAGACTATTTGTAAGTCATAATATATCCAAATACTAGCAAATGACCTTCTTCACTAGCTTAGTAACTCATGCACAGCAAATTGTTTTCCTCTGCTTCAACAGAAACCATCCATATGCATTTGTTTTAATTTTTAAAATGTTTGCTTTGTTAGTTTGCCTTATAATCTTGCTTGAATTCCAGGGTGACAGGCATATTGCACTCCTTCTCCTGCTCAACCTCCCCCCCCCCCAAATACCCCAAATTAAATATTTTAAAAATCTTAGATTAACTACATAACATATTATATTTGACACATTAAATATATATAATTTAATATAATACATATTAAAATTAATTTAATAAAATTTGTAAACCTGAACAGAGCTTAAGCATCTCAATTTATTATTGCTGTAGCACCTAAAAACTTTTGCATATCATTCATTGACTTTTACAGGAAGAGACCAGAAAGTTTTGGATTGCTTAAATTAATTGGAGAAAAACTGGGGAAGGAAAGAGGAGCCATTCCTAACTATAAATATCTCCTGAAGTAAGTACCAGGGAAGGAAGGGAACTATTGAATTGTATGGGCAGTGACCAAAAGGATACATAACAGTGAATACGAGTTAATTAGATTTAGAAAAGGATTATCACTAGCTAGTATATTACA
>VZTU01018333.1:25226-40243 GCA_013400835.1 Zapornia atra
CTTCCTTTCTTCCTTCTTTCCTTCCCAACCAAGCAACCAAAAAAGCCACAACCCAACACCTCAAAACCATCTTGTCTTTAATTTAATATTAGTAAGCTTATTAAAAGCCACATGTGGTTCATGCAAACCTAAGAGACAGAAGTCAGCAAACTAAAATAGGGAAAATCAATTTGTACCTTTTAGGGATATATCAAAAGACCACCAGAGATATTATTAAAAGATCGTGCTGAGGAATAGTTTGGGAAGTTAAGGTATACTGATAAGACGTTATACATATGCAAAGTGGCTGTCATATACAGTTACAGCTGACTAAAGATTACCACTGTAGCAGCTGTTGAGCTGTATTGCTGCATAGTGCCCCATAGTTTATGCCCTCTAAAGAACATACCTAAGCCAATGGCCACTCTATCAATAAAGATTTCTTGTTACAAGCAGTGTAGAAAGATGGAAGTACTTTCTGTGTTTAATGAAGAGCCAGACCTGCGAACAAATGCATCTTATAGCTCAGCCTGTTCTGTCTTCTTTGAATTCCAAAAGAACAGTTATATTTCAGGTAGATATTTTTTTTCTTCATTTTACCACTTTTCTGTTTTCCCTTTCCCGTTAATCATTTGCAGTACTCTTTCATGCTATTGATATGGTATCTGGGAATTAATAACAATCTTATACATTCTAGATGGTGAAGCGTTTTCATCACTTGTTTCTAAAGCTGCACCATATCTAGACTGCTACTATTTGATTCTCACAAAAACTAGCCAAAGACAGTTTCAATTTGCACTCCTGTGGAGGTTTCAAGTTGTGTTTTCACCCCACTATGGAGTAAAACCAAAATAAATTAAAATTCATTCTCTGTCAAGAAAGTTACCTGTAAGTTTTGTGAATTTCTCTCTCTCTCTTTCTCCAAGTGAAGGAATGAAAAAGCACAATCTTCAGAAATCTTCTAATTGAAAAGGGATTGAAATCACTATGTGGCCAAATAAGATACAGTTTTCAACAATTATATAAATCATAATACAGCTGTAGTGATTCATGCACTAAGGGGCTATATTGCTTACATATATTGAGATAAGCAGCAACCAAATCCAGTAATTCAGTGCAGATGTTTCTCCCTGTATGCAGTAACCCTAGGCTTTTAACAAATGTGATGTTAACTATTTTTCCAATGTGGAATGCCTGTCCTTACTGTAACTGATTTCAATCAAGCATTAAATTAATTATTCTCATGTATGCTTTTCACTGAAGCAATGATATTAGCTGTATATTTGAACAAATCTTCGGAAAAGTTAAATATTTAATATAAATTTTACTTAAAATTAATAATTTCCCACATTCTTGATGTTATTCGCAACTAAGATTTTATTATATTAGCAGTCTCTATCCGTACAGGATTATTAACAAAAGGTAATTAAAAAAAATTCCTTCCTTTCTGTATCTTTTGTATTATTATAATTATTGCTTTTCTATTCTTCCATGACTTTCTATTTTCCACAGTACTGACATAAGGTATTATAATAAAAAAGCTCAGCTAATGCTCATTTCTTTCTGCTTCTGTATACAAGTAATTGGATCATATAATCACAGATTGGTTTCTGTTGGAAAGGACTTTAAAGATCACCTAGTTCCAACCCCCCTGCCAGGGGCAGGGGCATCTTCCACTAGAGCAGGTTGCCCAAAACCCCATCCAGCCTGGCCCTGAACTCCCAGGGAGGGGACAGCCACAGCTTCTATAGGAAATGTGTCCCAGTGTCTCATCACTGTACAGTAACATTTTTTTTCCTAATTTCTAAACTAAATCTATCCCCTTTCAGCTTAAGGCCATTACCCCCTGTCTTACCGCTACATTCCGCTTTAAACAGCCCCTTAACCTTGTTGCAAAACAGTCCTTTTCTTGACTTTCTTCTGCAAGTACCTTTCTCTATTTCATCAGTTATCACTGGTTCAGCATATGTCGAAGCATGTTAACTAATAGGAATTGCTGATCTAATAGATTACTGTACTGTACATTGTCACCTGGGAAATGTAAGTGGATCTCTTCCGTAAGTATGAGAACATTGTTATCTCTACAGAAGCACCACATTAGCAAACACAGAACTTCCAGGGGTCTCCTATTAATATATTTGGAAACTAAGGAAAGCAATATATTGTTGTTGAGATGCTGTATCAGCAGCAGTGTCAGAGCAATTCAAGTGCTGTAGCTGTGCCTGACAACATACAGAACAGCTCTGAAACTTCTGTGACTTTCACAGAGTGCAGCTGTTCTGCTCAGATCTAACTTATTGCTCTTTCTGCTGCTACGTATAATAGACTTCCTCTCAGGGAAAACAGATGTATGACTTGTATTTTGATGCACTCATATGTAGTGATCTTTATCTCTCCTGGTAAAGTAGATCCCTTGCATTGGAATTTAAGGTCACTTCTTCAAACGTCGAACAAAGTAGAATATGCACAAGCTGCGGAGACGCCTGTTTTTAAACTATTACCTAGGATGGTGACCATCAGTATAGATATGCAGCAGAAATCAGAAAATATTTGCAGGTTCTGTCATTTCCAGAGTAGCATTCAAGGAGAAAGTAATGTTGACCAAATGATAGTTGAATACTCTAGAAATTATTATTTCTATTAAGTAAATAATTAACTGTGTCTTCTTCCATTTAAATAACCCCACAATATGTATAGTACACCTCAAAATTTAAAGCCCAACAACATCAACAACAACAAAACAAACAAAAAGAAAAATTGTTATTAATTAAAATGGTATTTTTGGCAACTTCACAGAATCACAGAATGGTCTGGGTTGGAAGGGACCCCGAGGATCATAGAGTTCCAACCCCTCTGCCACAGGCAGGGCCACCAACCTCCAGGCCTAGATCTAGACAAGGTTGCCCAGGGCACTATCTTCAGATATATGCAGCTTTTCTGGGACTTATCACTGAACTTTTTTTCTGTCAGCCTGCATAAATGAGACATATACTTTTTATCCTCATCCTCATTATGCCAAAATGAGGACATGACTACAGTACAAAAATCCAATAGTAGTAGATTTTTCATTTTTTTTTAAATTATAAAAAACAGTTCAGAAAAGGAGCCAAAGCAAACATATTTATTTACTCATGTAGTCAAGTATTTTTTTAACTTCCCTGAAACCATTACGCATCCCATTGAGAATATGTCCCTTAACTTTGACTTCCACCTCCTTGAATTGTGGTGAAAGTCAGCTACTTTTATTGGTATAGTGCATGACCACAGGGAAGAGGCACCATACCATCTACAGAAAACTAGTCTAATTTTCCATATTTAACACATTTTTGTAGCAAATCCTGTGACACATCATTATCTCAGATGAATTTAAAGATGTTTCTCAAACACTAAGAGCATGTTTAAGTAGAGTCTTAGAGAAAGTCAGGTTATCTCATGCATTCCATCTGATGAGGTATCTTTGATTTATTAACTGATACAACATGCACTGATCTACATGAACAGAAATATTATCTAAAAGGCAGCACTTAAAATATTTAAGTTTTTGACATGGGTGTGGGTGAAAGTAGAATTAGGTCAAGTGCAGTAGGTTTATGATTTAACCACACCCTGATATTTAGGCTTTCAAAGAAAATGCAAAAGTTTTTGCAATTAAGAAAAAAAAAAGAGAAGAAACATAATGCAAGTCCTATTAATGCCTTACTGCAGACTGTGTTTTAAACATTAGGGAAAATGTCAGACCATAAAACATATCCGTCAGCTTAAAGCAAGGATATTTTACCAACTATTGTAGACCTTATGTACCATTGCATAAGTACAAAGTGAGTAGCATTATCCATCTCTGTTTTATCAGAGAAACAGAGCATTTTCTAAGCCTGTTAGTTGAAATCATGTCCTGAACATTTACACTTTCCACCACAACAGTGAGTAAGAGAGAGTTTTATTAACGGTGAAAGTAGCTACAGCAGGTTTGGGAAATCCTCCTTGATCTTACACAGATCAAAAAGAAAATGTTTATGCATTTATATATTTATTTAGATATTCACTGTTGAGGACTACCTCTCCACGCGAACCTTTTCCTAGGTACAAGCACGAGAAAGACAAGCTTTCATTATTTTGATTTATTTGTGGAAAATATAATGTGACAAGTCTTGTTTATTTTACCATATCTGTTCTTCCTTACCTTACAGTCAAATATATCCCCGTTAGACTTTTCTTTGAAGCTGCATAATAACCCTGAATGTCACTTCAATGGCAATGTATTTTTGCAATGAAATTTTTTAACTTCACCAAAAGAATTATACTTTGTTACAGACTATCAGAAAATTGTATGTGCAATGCGTATTTGGTGTTTTGTTGCATAACACAGTCATAGTCAAGCATCATCAGCTGACAGACTTCAAATACTATTCACATTTTTTCAAGGTAGCAGATATATACACAAGGCTCTGTCTAAAACATGTTCAGATGTGATTTTGATCATTCCTAAATGAGTGTTGAATTTGTATGTTGAGAACTAAGCAGTTAGTTCACCAGTAGTTTAAATTGCTGTCTCATGTTTGAGGAGCCACAATCTCACCTGTCTGGGTAAAGTGGTGAATTACAACAGAAATTCAGATCAATTAAGTACAAATGGGGTTTGAATAAAACAAAATCAACTGTCTTGATAAGACATTGTCTTCTTTCTGAAAATAATCCGTTTAAAGGAAGGAGACAGATCTCTTATCTATAAAGATATATCTAAATCATTACATCAGTCTTTATGGAATAACTGCAAGATATATTTGGCACAACAAGGCAAAATAGTGAACAAAGAACTGAGTAGATGGAAGGACAGAAGTGTGCAGAATGATGTGTCACAGAAATTCTAGCAAAAGCTAAACTATGGAGCCCTCTGCATAACAACATAACGCATTTATGCTTAACACATTCACTAGTTATTAAATAGGAAAACATCATCATCTTGTTTTTCCTCTTATTTCCAAGGTGTTAATGAAGCTGATCTCTGGTGACAGTAGACTCTGAAAGTGCCCTTTATTCCATAGACTTGACTTGTCTCTAAAAGTTCTGTTTTCTGATTTTCCATCTCACTTGTGTACTAATATTCTGTCATCACCTATTTGTTTTGACTTGGCCTCTCAAGCTTCTCATTGTTTGATTTCAAGGACTAAACAATAAGATCAGAGAGCTGAAATGTATGAAAATAATGCACTTCTAAAGAGTGCTGTTCCAAACATTATTCTTTCCACTAAATATAATTACCTCTGGCTGAGAGGAAAAAATCACTAGGTAAAGACTGTACTTACAGATAAGCCATTTCTGACTAATCTAAAACACAGACTTAGATGCTGGAGAGCGTTTTGGCTCTGACATTTGGTAGTTATGAGGAGCTCTCTTTGTAGACAATACCAGATATTGGCTCTTGGAGGCCTAATGAGATACATTGGTTATAATCTCAGTCTCCTGGCTTGGTGAGACTAGAAAAATACCCATGACAACCAAGAGTCAGCTATCTTAAATGAGAATATAAAAAGCCTGTGGCAACATGTCTGAGCCTAGGGGTATGTCTGTAATGCTCTGAATAAGATACTGAGTCCTTTAGTCAGACTTACAGCAGGTACCCCAAAGACATCAGACCTCTGGAGATCTCAAACTCCAAAGGCAGAAATTTTAGTCTAGGAACCTTATAGGATACCTCCTGGAAGGTCTGTTATCCTTCTTCATTCTCCAAAGTATATACCTATATAACAGTGTGATCTATGGTGTGAGCAACAGATGAGCTCATTAGGCATTTGTACACATTGCTCTGTTGTCCCAAAGTGAACATCCTTTCCCAGGGCTCTCTGCAGCACCATTGTAGTTGCTAAGTGCATTTACAAAGCTCTTATTGCGATGATGATGTTGGTCAATCTGATCATCAAGCCTCCTGCATTCACTTTACACTTCTTTCCAATGCCAACAGCCAATGCTGAGAGATGTGGTGGCCTTAGAGGAAGCAAATTAAATCATAGCAGCCAGGTTGGCTGAAAAATGCACATCACAGGCTTCCTCTGAGTTCTGTGTGAGGGGTGGCTGATGCCCTAGGGACACAAGAGATGGTAAGGAGATTAACAGTCCACATCTGTATGGACAGATGTGTCTCACCTTAATCAGATGTTCATCTTTTTTTAGTTTAGTCTGAACGTCACAGTGTTTGACATGCAAGAGTAAAATGCTATTTGGACCGTAAGTCTAAATGTGTTTAAGGGAAGAGGAACACACGATTGCAGTCAAAGGCCTCTAAAAACCTAGGTGTATCCCTGTATTGCTTTTGATGGGGTCTCAGAGTATTTTATCTATTTCCTTTTAATCTATGTGCTACAAGTCAGGCTTAAGTACTCAAGAATGACTTTTCTTATTCTAAGAAAAAACAATGAAAACAGAAAGCTGAAAGTGAGAACAAAATATACATGTATTTGTATAGATTAATCTTAACAATGCTCAGACTGATCTAGTACACACATATTTAAAAATATGAAACAGAAATACAGTAGACTGGATCATTGGGTTAGTATAAAATGTGCTTAGTATAAAATAGAAAGACTGGGGGAAATGTAAGCCTGCTGCTGCTGAATGAGGTGGGTGTCTTGGTGATGGAAGACACAGAGAAGGTAGAGTTATTAAATGCCTTCTTTGCTTCAGTCTTTACTGCTAAGGCTGGCCCTCAGGAATCCCAGACCCTGGACACATCAGAATAAGTCTGGAGAAAGGAAGACCTTCACTTGGTTGAGGAGGTTAGAAATCATTTAGGCAAGCTCGACATCCATAAATCCACAAGCCCTGTTGGGATGCACTCGTGAGTGCACAGATGTTATTGCTAAGCCACTCTCCATCATCTTTGAAAGGTCACGGGGAACAGGAAAGATGCCTGAAGACTGTAGGAAAGACAGTGTTATTGTGCTCTTCAAAGAAAGGCAGGAACGAGGACCCAGGAAACTACAGGCCAGTCAGCCTTATCTCTGTCTGTGGAAAGGTGCTGGAACAACTTATTCTGGGGGTCATCAATAAGCATGTGGGAGGGAAGAAGGTTATCAGGAGTCATCAACATAGATTCACCAAGGGGAAATCATGTCTTCTGATAGTCTTCTATGATGGCATGATTGGTCAGTATTTTTGCAGGTCTGGCAAGAAAGGGATAATTAAGAAAGTCTTCTCTCTCCTTGGAGATTTTATCTCTGTTTTTCTAGTTTTCTCTCATAGCCTTTGTGATGGTTTAACCTTGGAGAGGTGACAGGTGTCCACCAAGTCACTCTATCAGCTCCTCTCCTCAGTAAGACAGTGAGGGGAGAAAAATAAGATGGAAAATACAACTCCAAAATAGTGGGTCAAGATAAAGGCAGTTTAATAACAGAAAAAGGCTGCATGCAGAAGCAAAGCAAAAGCAAAAGATTATTCTCTACTCCCCATCAGCAGGCAATATCCAGCCACTTTCCGGGGAAACCAGGCTTCAGTACGCTGTGCACTACCTCCAGAAGATAAGCATTGTAAAAAAATGAATGCCTCCCCACTTCCTCCCCTTGCCTCTCTGCTTCTTATTGCTGAGCAGATGTCATGTGGTATGTAATATCCCTCTGGTCCATTCGGATCACCTGTCCTCAATGTGTCCCTTCCCAGGATCTTTCACACCCCAGCTTACTGCTGAGGGGGCAAAAGAAATGCCAGAGAGAGACAGCCTTGGTGCTGTGCGCCCACTACACAGCAGTAGCCATATCGCTGGTGTGTTACCCACACCTTGCTGGTGACCAGTACACAGATCAGCCCTGTGAGGGCTGCTATGAGGAAAATTAACTCCATCTCAGCCAGATCCAACACACCTTTTCAGCTGTTGATTTGAAAAATTGACTGACTGACAAATTTTAAAGCCAATAAAAATATATTTTCAGGGTTCCACCATGACCCAGTCTCATTGCAGCACCCCAGACAGGAGCAAGGCCCTGATGGGACTATTGGGGTCCTGGATTGTATGCAGGATTTGGGGAGCACCAAGGACCAGAGGATAGGGGCAGTAGGTCATGCAGTACCCTCAGGGCCCAGAAATATATATGTGTGTGTGTGTATATATTTATATAAATATATGTTCATGATAGTTACATTATAAGGTTAGAAATAACTCCATACTATTTCCAAGAGCAGCTGAATGTAAGCACAAGTTTCCCACACAAGTAGGTCTTTACTGGGAACTTTATTCTTAAGAAGCTTTACAGTGGTTTTCAAAAAGCTTCAACTTCCTGTGGAGTATTGTGTTATCCTTCCTAATACCTGTACTAAAATCTCAGAACTATCAAAGGTGATTTGCAATTCATTATTTTTATCACCTCTTCAAAACAAAAACAAAGTTGTTTTAGAGATCAAAGAGAGATCTGAAATCCCAAACATCTGATAAAATTAAACCTAATGCTATGTTAGAAGATAAGGACTAGCTCCAGTGTAGACAACCCAGGCACATCATAAGTAGCTGACAGACAGAATCTAAAAGGGGTTGTGATGATAATGAGGTGGCAAGGGAAAACTCACTTAATCCACTCACTTTAAGGTATCAAGAACTAAAACCTTTACTATACTCTTTCTTATGCCAATTCCTTTGCCACAGTGTTTTGATGTTGATGAGGAGGATGTAAAGAAACGGAAATAAGGACATCATCTTTTCTCTTTCATGGCACAATGCAAATTTAAAAAGTTAATAATTACATGTCGGTATTCCTTACTGATAGAACAATAAGAATATAATATTAAATCATATTATAGGCCCAAGTAAGAATCGATAATGATGATACAGGATACAGATCCTCAAAAATGGGTGTGGAGGGGTACATTATCACCCAGAAAGCTGAAGAAATTTTGAATGCTAACAACTGCATACAGATGGAGGAGAGCTTGAAAGGCAGATTTTCTGTAAATAGTAAGATGTTATAAGAAACGTGAGGAGCATGAACGTCTTTGGTGCATGAAAGGCTTACAAGACTTCATTGACTAAACATCAACATGAGGATCAAGGCATCAACAAACACCATCATCAGCAGTATTGCAGTTCTCTAGAATTCTTTGCTGTTTAACAAGTGAAAATGATCTCTAATTAGTATATAAATAATAATTGTGAATATGTAGCATAAAATTGACCATTAAAATTAGAAGCTGCATCTTATTTGCTTTGTTGACTCTTGGTGCAAACTACGGATACTTCTTTTCTAAATAGAAAGTGCCTGCATAAAAACAAGGAGAGAGGTGTGTTTAAACGTACATGGACAAGTAAATGAGATACATGTGAATCTCATACTGAGATACTGATACATGCACTGAGATACAGGCAGATAGATTTTCCATAACAATGTAAACTGTCCAGTAGGCAGGGTTTACTCTTGATAAGAAATTCCTAGAGAAACTGGCTTCTCTTGGCTTGGGCATGTGCACTTTTCACTGGGTAAAAAACTGGCTGGATGGCCAGGACCAGAGAGTGGTGAATAGAGGTAAACCCAATTGGCACCCAGTCACCAATGGTATTCCTCAGGGCTCTGTGCTGGGTCCAGTTCTCTTTAATATCTTTATTAATGACCTGGATGAGGGGATCAAGTGCACCCTCAGTAAGTTCACAGATGACACTAAATTAGGTGGGAGTCTTGATCTGCTTAGAGGTAGAAAGACCCTACAGAGGGATCTGGACAGGCTGGATCAATGGGCCAAGGCCACTGGCATGAGATTCAATAAGGCCAAGTCTTGTACTTTGGGCACAACAAGCCCAGGCAGCGCTTCAGGCTTGGGGCAGAGTGGCTGGAAAACTGCCTGGCAGAGAAGGACCTGGGATTGTTGATTGACAGCTGGCTGAACATGAGCCAGCAGTGTGCCCAGGTGGCCAAGAAGGCCAACAGCATCCTAGCCTGTATTAATAGTGTGGTGAGTAGGACTAGGGAAGTAATTGTCCCCCTGTACTTAGTGCTGGTGAGACTACACCTTGAGTACTGCGTACAGTTTTGGACCCCTTACTATAGAAAAGACATTGAGGTGCTGAAGCATGTCCAGAGAAGGGCAACAAGGCTGGTGAGCAGACTGGAGAATAAATGTCATGAGGAAAGGCTGAGGGAACCAGGATTGTTTAATCTGGAGAAGAGGAGGTTGAGGAGAGATCTAATTGCTCTCTACACTGCCTGAAAGTCGGTTGTGGAGAGGTGGGGGCTGATCGTTGCTCCCTAGTGATAGATGACAGGACAAGAGGAAATAGCGACAAGTTACACCAGGGAAGGTTTAGAGTGGATATTAGGACAAAATTCTTCACAGAGTGGGTTGTTAGGCATTGGAATGGGCTGCCCAGGGAGGTTGTGGAGTTTCCATCCCTTGAGGTATTTAGAAGACAGGCAGATGTGGTAGTCATGGGTAGCAGGATAGGGTGATGGTTGGACATGATGATTTAAATACAATTCTATGATTCTATGAAGGAATGACAGAGCAGTCACAGAAGATGTCTTCACATCACATCATTAAAGCTGTATGACATACAGGGACAGCTTTATGGGCATGATAATTGGTAATCTTCTAAAATCTGCAATGGTCAGATAATACACATACACACACTCCTATAGACAAGAATGTCTATGGAAAAGGGAACATGTTCCTTTGGGTTTCTTGATTGGCACTCTCACACACTTAGACAACACATTCAGGAGGGTACAGAAACCTTAAATTTTGCAGAGTGGATGAGGAAGTTGTTCTTTTAGGAAGCAAGTCCCATAGCTATAAGAGGGGCATCTCTGAAGAAGCACCAGATACATTATGGCTAGCAGTAAAATGAGAAGTCAGGAACAATGAAGGCGTTCTATCAAGAAGTCCAATATTGAACCTTCACATGTTATAGGTAGAAAATGTATTAATGGACATTAAAGTTACAGCACAGCATGCACAGACCACAGTAAAAAGCTACATGTGAAGGAAACTTAGGAGTTGAAATACTGACGTTTCCATGCAGCTATTGCAAGCTGTCCCAGTATTTACTGTTTTCCCAAACATATGTATAAGGACACATTGTGCCTACTCACAACATGTTCTGCTATTTTCTCTGTATCTTTAGCATCAATCAACTTAGAGTGTCTTTCCTTTGTGATAATACAAACATATTTTCCAAGTTTTAAATTACATCTGTGTTCCAGTAAAAAAAATATATATCTGTGTATCTCTGGGCATCTCTATCTATATCCACCATATATACACATATGAAGTAAGCATACATGAGAAGAAACCAGAACTGTTCAGAATTTGGACAGTTCAAACAGGCATTACTACTACATAATAAACAAAAAACCAAACAAATAAATATTTCTGTGGCCACAAGACCATTATGCAATTAAAATGTAGGGAAAAAAATGCCAACAGCCAAAAAATCTTCTACATCAAAATGAAAGAAGGCCAGAATCCTTGGGTTATAACTGTCTCTCTTCAGCACTGGTAATTAAGGCCATTTCCTGCAAGTTATTTGAGGTGTTCATGAAGCTATGCCACATTATTTCTTTACTCACTTAGCTTTTTAGGCTTCATAAACCCTTATCTTGAACATCCAAATTGGGATCTCTCATGCTTGTAAAGTTGAAGATATTTTCCTCTCTGTTTCTATTCTTTCATACATTTACATCATTACATTCAATGAGGATGCATTTACCTCACACAATGGGCACAGTAACTCAGGGTACATGGTCTAGTGCTCTCCTTTTAGACATGTGGAATGGTTATCGAAAACACAAATTTTCATGACAACAGCACCTTATTTCCTTGAGTAAAATAATTTCCATTTCCTATAATGGAGTGATCAACTATTGATAAGTGCATGCTTCATTTCCTACTGAAAGAATTCATTTCCCTGTTCCTACAACACCATTTCAAAGTCACAGAAAACTTTATACCAATCAGACTATTTTTTTTGGTCTTTAGTGACATATTTCCAAACTAGAATGATTATTGGTGTTGTGGAGACATCTTCAGGGCAGCAAACTATCCCTAAATCTGGCAAAGTTATGTTTACCAGTTCTGCCTGGACTGAAACACAAGCAGCATTTGTCCTACCATACAAAGGATGAACTGCTGATGCAGAAAGTCTGTCTCCTGACAAATGAGTAGGTCCCTGTCATATAGAACATAGGACTCCTCACTGGATTGGGACAGAAGTAACCAGCAAACTGGCCTGGTGGCTCAATCCTGTTAGTAGATGAGACCATCCTGCCTACATGTAAGCCATGCTGCAGTTTCTGGCTCTTGCCTGCCTTTCATTGCTGAGTTACTCTCTAGTCAATACTTTCTAGGAAATACTTTTAAACTGTTTAAGTCAAACTCAAATATTTGGCAAATCTAGTTAGAGAGGCATATGTTTCACACCTTTCCACAGAATGGTTCTTTGATAATTTTATAGATTAGTTTATATTTAATTGCATTAAAGTTGTACTGTCTCATGAGGTATCATTTATTTGTAGCATAGTACTCATTCTTCAGAGTCAAGAAAGCATGAACACACAGAAGACCCAAATAATCTTTATCTTTAAAATTATGTTGTGAAATCAAAGAATTTTATTTTGTCTGATACATGGTAGTGCATTATTTAGACTGGGCTTTGTCTTCAAGAAATTAAGCCTTTTATTAACTGCCCAGCATTTACCTTATTTAACCATGAAAGGAGACTCGACTGTCATGTCTCTGGAACAAATTTGAGGAAAACAGGAATGATTTTATTTCAAAGTGGGCATACCTTCATAAGTTCTTGATTTTTCTAGTCGTATCTCTTTTTCTTCTTTTTTTTATTTTTTTTTTCAGTTTAAAGAAAACATGTCTCTCATCATGTCCCTCTCTGCATTCTCAAAATTATTCTGGTCTTTGTCAATTGGTTGTCCTTTAACATTAACTGTAGAGAATTCTTCACAGCAGAAATAAAGCTTCATGAAACTGAGGTGATAAGAATGGAGATTTTTGTAAAAAAACTAACAGTAAGAATGGAGTTATTTGTACAAAACTAGCGATTCTCAGTAGTTTATGTTTCTTGTGCTTGTAATTGTTTTATATCTCTCATTTTCATTTTTTATTACACATTCTGTTCCACATTTGGTCCTTGGCAAGTTGAAAGAATTGAGGAAATATTTCTCCAAACAGTAAAATCTTTCAGTTCAAGAGTCACAGTTTAAGTGCAGCCACTGTATTATGCAGTTCCCGGCAGATGATTTTACATAATGAGTCTCTTTTTAGTAGAAAGAACTCAAACTATCAATTGGTAGTTTACTCCTATTCTTATCCAGTACAAGGTGACTTCCATTAAGAAAAATGGAAAAGTACATTTTTATGACTGGCATTATGATTCTGGTACTGGTTTTCACTTAACTTTGAGAAAATATAATTATATTTGCTGATATAATAATCAGCACCAGATGTGTCAAATGTCTTTGATTAGAAAATGAAAGCTATAATCCCTGTTGTTTTCTGTGAGTTTATAGTAGACTGCAATCATAACAATTTAAGATGTACCATCACCTATTCCAGTGTTTTTTCTGAACCTATATTATGCCTTGACTTTAATGAGACCATGAACACAAATAAAAGTATACAGGTACCTACAGCTGCAAAGCAAACCTTTAAGGTTTTAAGACTGTTTAGCTAGTAAAAAAGAAGAACATTCAGTATAGGTCAAATACACATGTTATTTTTTAAAGGTTTTTCACCACAGCAGAATTTATTAGGCAAAATCTAGCCAAGTGATCTGTCTACCTCTAGAGCTGTACTGTTAATGACAAAGACATAGAGTGCAGATATTAATTTTCTACACAGTCCACGTGTGTGATTTTTTTCTTTGCCCAATGTTTTCAGTTCCTTCTTTTCTCCTGAAGTTCAAATATATCACCACATTTTAAGTTTCCTTAAAGGAAAAACATTGTTATTTCAGTTAACCTTACTCCTTACTTTCTTCCTTCCTTTCATAAGAGGCAAGCAAAGAATATAAGTTATTTTAAATATTTCCCTTATTAATGAGAAATGAAATTTCCACTTAAATTATTTGGGTATTCGGGTACTAAGCATAAGAAGAAAAACAATAATCTAATGAAGTTGAAATAATCACACTGATTGTTGCAGCTGAGCATTTTCATTAGACATTTATCATCTTCCCTTCCTTTCGTTAGCTCTTTGTAAACATGTTAAATGTATTAATCAGTCTGTGCATGGATTTCATAAAAGTTGCTGCATTACCTGTTCTATTAATAGATGTGGTATTTCCCATGCAAAATATTGATTATGAAGAAAAGTTGAAAAGTTTTTTTTTCATTCAAGGTTAAATAAAGTTTGGATTGATACATACTTCCAACAGGAAAACCTACAATGTAGTGGGATTCAGTGGTTTAACATCGGTTTTTCATTTGAGATGTCAAAAAGGATCTGAGGTATTTGAATGGAACTGATAGGTAAGACACAGAACTCAGAAAAGAACTGTGCACTATGGAGAGGCAGCTAGGTCAAATGCCCTACATCCAGTAAAACACAACCAGTCACTTATGTGTGCCTTGCTATAGTGAGCTTGCTGTGTGCCCTCCTCATTGCCCTAAGGTTCTTGAATTCCACATTTCGTACTCTTTGCAGCCAGGGCTAGCCCTGAGCTTCACCTTTCCCACCAGTCCCTCTTTGTTGGTCAGAACAAGGTCCAGCATGAAACCTTCCTTATTTGCTCTTCTATCACTTGGAGAAGAAAGTTATTGATGCATTCCAGGAACCTCCTGGATTGCTTGTGCTCTGCTGTGTTGTCCTTCCAATAGATATTAGTGTGATTGAAGTCCCCCATGAGAACCAGGGCCTGTGGGCATTAGGCCTATCTGCTTATAGAGGGCTTCATCTGCTTGGTCTTCCTGGTCAGGTGACCTGTAGCAGATGCCCCATTCTAGTGTCACCTGTCCGTGCACTGCCTTTAATCCTGACCCAAAAGCTCGTGGCTCCTCATCCATCCTCATGCAGTGGCCCATGAACACCAGATGACAAGAAGGCTGGAGCACCTCTCC